>BGNK01006622.1:303-24977 GCA_003297005.1 Symbiodinium sp. clade A Y106 | reverse complement strand
GGACGTGTTGTAGATACATGATGAACCGGAGTCGCCAAATGAGGGGACGTGCTTAAGATACATGATGGAATGAAAACGCCTATGAGAGGGCGTGTTTAAGATATAGGTTGAGCCGGAATTGCCAAATGAAGGAGAGTGTTTAAGATATAGTATGAACAGGAGACGCCAAATCAGAAGGCGTGTTGTAGATATATGAGGAAGCAGAATCGCCAAATGAGGGAACATGTTTAAGTTATATGATGAACCGGATTCGCCAAGTCAGGGGGGCGNCAGAAGGCGTGTTGTAGATATATGAGGAAGCAGAATCGCCAAATGAGGGAACATGTTTAAGTTATATGATGAACCGGATTCGCCAAGTCAGGGGGGCGTGCTTAAGATATATGATGAACTGCATTCGCCAAGCGAGCCGGGCGTGTTTAAGTTATATGATGACTCCGGAATCGCTAAATGACGGAGCATGTTTACTGTTTAAGATATATGATGAACCGGAATCGCCAAGTAAGTGGGCATGTTTAAGACTATGATGANGTTATATGATGACTCCGGAATCGCTAAATGACGGAGCATGTTTACTGTTTAAGATATATGATGAACCGGAATCGCCAAGTAAGTGGGCATGTTTAAGACTATGATGAACCGTTTCGCCAATCAGGGGGCGTGCTGTAGAGATATGATGAGTCCGTCAAATAAGGGGGTGTGTTCAATGTACATGATGAACGGAATCGCCAAATGAGGGAGCGTGTTTAATGTACATGATGAACCGGAATCGCCAAATGAGGGGGCGTGTTTAAGATATGAATCCGATTCGCGGCATGAGGGCGCATGTTACATGTTTATTTAAAGTATATGATGGACCGGAATCGCCAAGTAAGGATGACCCGGATTTGCCAATGAGGGGGCGTGTTGTAGAGATATGATGAATCCGCCAAATAAGGGGGCGTGTTCAATGCACATGATGAACCGGAATCGCCANCTACGTGACCTCGGCACCGACAATAGAGGCTTTTGCTATTAAAATATCGAGAACATGAAGGGTTTCCTATGAAAACATAGCGAAATCAGAGGTTTTCCTATGTAAATACTACGGGACTACTACGACCAGTTTATCCAGTTTAATGTTTTTTGATACAAATTTAATGTTTTTTTGATCCCTCCCCCTCAGGATTTTCTGTAGCCCTGCTGCAAAAGTACTGGTTTAATTTTTGATACTGATTTTTTTTCTTGATCTTTGTGGTTTAATGTTTTTGATCCTAATTTAATTTTTTTTGATCCGTCACCCAAATACTACTACTACTACTACTCTACTACTATTAGTACTAATACTAGTACTAATACTAGTACTACTACTACTACTACGACGACGACGATGGCTACTACTACCACTACTACTACTACTGCTACTACTACTAGTGCTAGTACTCGTACTAGTACTAGTACTAGTACCACTACTACTACTACTACTACTACTACTATTACTACTACTACTACCACTACTACTATTACTACTACTACAACTACTACTATAACTACTACGACTACTAGTACTACTTACTACTAGTACTACTACTACAATTACTACGACTTCTCAAGCCCTCTAAGCTTTTCGCATCAGCGAGGCTGCGGGAGCCCGCAAGGGAGACTCCAGAAACTTGTTTCTCAGGCGTTTATTTTCTTCTTNCTACAATTACTACGACTTCTCAAGCCCTCTAAGCTTTTCGCATCAGCGAGGCTGCGGGAGCCCGCAAGGGAGACTCCAGAAACTTGTTTCTCAGGCGTTTATTTTCTTCTTGATCCTTTATTATTTTTTTTTTGATCCTGGGCTGCGTAATTGTTTTTGATCCTTTTTTATTTTTTTGATCCGGCAGCCCGACCCCCAGCGGGGTTTTCAGTGCTGACGGTCTCGCTATGAGGCTATGAGGTGAGCATGGTTGATGAAAGCTTTCAAGGCCCCTATCACAAGTAGTTCCTGGTACTGTCGAGAGAGCAAAACCTGGGTCTATCCCATGTGGTGAGGGGGGGGTTCATGTTACACGGTGAACCACAAGTTGATGCCCAAAACCGCGACACTCTAAAGCGGAAAGCCCGTGAGATTTCCTGTTTCAGGAAATCGTTGCACCAGTTGCCCTGACCTGGGCAAAACGTACCCCACGCCCTCTTTTCAAGATTGATTCCGACGAAGAGTATGTTGCACCACGCTGAAGATCAGGGTTGAAGTGTGTCAGAAGTCAGCAAAGAGGCCGTGCAAGATTCCTACATCCACTGTAGCTCGAAGCCTTCCAGCTCCAGTTTGCCAACTTCAAAAGTCGCCACAGAATGCCCACACTTAATTCCATGCCAAACCCTGGACCGGCAAAGCCCGAAGCGTAAGATCTCGAACTCCGATCTTGATGTTGCCCTCCGAGTCCCCTCCCCCCGGTAGGAGAAGCCGAAGAAAGCCATCCTCACCCCTGCATCTGCCGTCTCTGATGAAAAGAAGGAGTTGTTCTTCAAGTCTGTGTTTTCGGGGGTTCGGGTTCGAGACATAGGGACCGTGAGCTGCATGGCCGCATGGCCGGAATGGTTTCCATGCGTGTGACACTTCGAGCTTTGCTGGTCCTTGTCTGGCACTTCGAGGCTTTCTGCGCAGGATTCATGCTTTGATGATCGTGCGCGTGGGCTAAGGCTTGCGCGGCTTCGTTGTGGCCAGCCCTTGAAAATATAGAATCAAGAAGTTTTGATCCTGGCGCTTCATTGTCCTTTGCTTTCGATTCTGTGGCAAACCTGAGTCCAGTTCTTCAAGCTCGAGAACATCAGGATTTCAGGCACTCTTGCTTTTGGCGACTACCCTGGGCTAGGACGATGACGACGAGGAGGGCAGCGCTGAGACGGACAAGGTGGGAGGAGGGTGACGGTCGACAGTCGACTTCACGGCATTGGTGCTCGTCATGGCAGATGAGAAATGGGCTGCTGTCATTGCGATCTCAGCCTGATTTGCAGAGTAGGGAGGTGCTGAGCACGAGACCAGCAGCCCCCGTGGATTCCCTTTGTCATTGTGCTCCCTACGTCTTTTCGGGTTTGAGACTGGAGGTTTCCTTCTGGGGGTGGAGTTTTGGTCGTCAGGCTTCAGGTCCGGTCAGCTGCTGTGCCGCTTGCTCTTTCGCAGCTCCTGCGAGGTGGAGGAAGACAGCGAAGAGGAGGAAGAGGACTGCGAACGGTTGGCCTGGGCTGCAGGGTTAAGGACCTGGGACGCCTCATCGCTTGCTTGAGAGTAGGGCTGTCCTGACCGAAGCTCGGTCGCCGGCTTGGGTTGCTCCCCTGCATTTAAGCCCCTCCAGAACCTTCTGAAAACTTCCGACTATGGCCTCGGCCTGCTTTCCAGTATAGGCATTTTGCCACATCTGGCGACCCAAGATTCTTGGGGCTTGACAGGGCAAAACATGAAGGGGGTTCTCAGTCTTCAATGCCGGGTTTGTGTGTGCGTGGAAGCCGAGGCTCACAGTTGCTTGGCAACTCCAGCCAGCCGGCTCCAAGTGCTGACAAACCTAAGTCTCAAGTCTGACAGCCTCAGACCATCTTAGATCTTAGTAGAATTTGTGTCTGCCTTAGATGCTAGATTCCCGGTTGGCAGGAAGAGGAGGAGGAGAAGGAGGCAGAGGATGCAAAAGCAGACGAGGAAGACAAGGCACAATCGAATTTCTTCAGATGTTCGGTAAACATACCTATACAGGCATTGTTTATTGGTAGTTGGACTTCAGAGATCAACTAAAGATAGGGTTTCCCGATCATGACCTTATGATGATGCTTGTTTGTGTTCACTTCTGCCCTGAATTGCTATGTATATCCTGTACAAGCGTACAGGATGCCTTCGTGTGAGCTTTTTCTAAGCTTCTTGAAGGTGTTCAGGTAATACCTGAGGTATGCTGCGCTTTCACCCAGGCCTCCGCCGAAGAGAGCCCGACAGAAAAGGAGGGCGAGGCCATCCCGGACCACCTAATACACCTATTGCACCCACTACACCTACAGCGTGTAGAAGCTGACACCTTTCATGGGATGGAGGAAGCGAGGCGATGAACGCTCTCTCCTAAACCGGAACTTTTTCTAAGTGAAGTTGCCGGTCTTTCAGCTTATAGGGCCTCAGGTTTCATGGTAGCATGCTGATTGAATACTTTCGCCGAACCTTCGGGATGCGCTTCTGCCCCGATTAGCTGAGCTTGGGCATGCAAGGGCTTTCCATATATCTAGACATTGAGCTGGGTGGTTCCGCCGCTTCCATCCACCAGCCTCACCAGCTTTAGCATGCAGGGAACCGTTGCCGACACAGACTCACCCGCCCCTCAGTCATTCTTTTCTCGGCAGTATTTAGCTCCTCCATCTTTCATGTTCTATCATCATGCTGATCTTCCGTGGTCACATGTTTCAGAACATCTGAGCCTCAGCCCGATTCCGTTGCTGCGAGCCCTCTTCCACAGTGGCTGCAGAAGTCGAGAAATTCGAGGAGATCCCTCGGAGCCCGAAGCCCGAAACAGGACGAAGACTCAGATGATGACGATGAGGAGGAGGAGAAGAAGAAGAAGAGTGCGTCGGCAAAGCCCGCCAAAAGCTCCAAGGCGCAAGCAGATGTAGGATTGATTAATGAGACAGGGACGGCTGGCGCCATGGTGTAGACTCTAGATCTGAGCCCCAGCGAAAAGCTCAGCATGTTCACGGGTGAGTTTTGACACGGTTTGAGGCAGTATGAGAATTTTGTTCTCGAAACCAAGGTCCTGGCACTGTGTATGACCTGCACATTAGTGTCTAACCTTCTTCGTGTCAATGGCTTCGATTTTTCGGGGTGCTGTCCGCCCCAGCCCGAAACCCGAAAGAGTTATCAACACAAAGCCGCGACACCGTTGGGTCCAACGAGAGCAGGCGCCCGCCAAAAAGGCAGACGACGACGATGACGACTCCGACTCCGATCGAGATGTCGAAGCTGGTACTGCAAGTGATACATGTCTATCTCTCTTCATATTTGTCTATCCGTACAGGCCATATGTGTCAGGGCTGTGTGGATGTATGATTGATAGGCAGGTAGATAGGAGCAGGCAGGCAGGCAGGCAGGCATGTGCATGTACATGCGTGCAGATGTAAATATAGAGACCGGGTCGCTGTGAGAGTGCTCTTTTTTGTAGTTTTTGAAATGGCTTTTGTAGTCTATAACGTTACTAGAATCCAACCTGGTCTGTATGACACATATGGATATGCTTTCATGTGGGTGTGTATATGTAAATGTAAATGTAATTATGCATGTATACGTGATTGCATGCATGCACGTCTACATGTGCACATACGCATATTTCCAATTGCATGCATATCTGTAGCATTTTTACATGTCTAACGGCACTCGCGAATACACATTACTAAGAAATCTCCAACTGTTCAACTACCTCGAACTACGTAAAACATCATTCGCCATGGGCGGTACGACATGAAAGGTCACAGGGTGTCAAGCCCAGAAACTCTAAGCTTAATACACCGTCCCACGAGTCAACAGTATGTATCAATAATGAAAGCAGTGTCTTTGAATATCTTATGCTTAAAAAAGGAACTTTTGTCCCACACACAACCAATCCGAAACCACGTGTAACATATGTGCATACATATGAACACATGAACATATACATGTAGATATACATATGTACAAGTTTGCACGTATACATACACACACACAAGTGTATATGTATATAAATGTATGTAAACCGTCTTTGTGTGTATATTTATATACATACTACAGGTATATGCGTAGATGTATATCCCAAAGCTGGTATTGGACATACCAGGCCAGCGGCATAAAATACGGACAATAATCAACCTTATATACATATGCAGCGAAACTGATGCACAGATGTATGTGTGTATGTATATATATATACATTATACAAGTTGGTTGTTTACATATATATATATAATTCTGTATCCATTTGTTTGTATCAATACACATATCTATATACATATGCATATAAATACAAATATATATATATATATATATAAGATATATGAGTATGTGGGATGGCTCTTGCAATGCAACATGGTGATGTAGGTCCATAAACTTGCAAAAATGCCTGGCAGATTATAAGACGACGCCGTAATTTCGATTGGCAGCAGCATAAGTGCAATGTTCTGCACAATCAAAATCCGAAAGCAAAGAACAAGAATGATAGAGTGAAGATGACATCCTGTATAAATGTATATATACATATATGTACATATGTACATTTGTGTGTGTATGTAGGTGAGTGAATTAAAAAGAACTTTTGTCCCAGACACAACATGAATAATCCGAAACCACGTGTAACATATGTACATATATATGACCACATACCAAAGCTGGTATTGGACAAACCAGGCAAGTGGCATAACATACGGACAGCAATCAACCTTATATACACAGGCAAAGAAGTTTCTGCACAGATGTATGTGTGTATATGTTTATACATTATATAATTTGATTGTGTACACATATATATATGTTTTAATTATGTATCCATTGGTCTATATTCATACACATATCTATATATATGACACATGGTGATGTAGGTCCATAAGCTTGCATAATGCCTTGCAGATTATAAGACGACGCCGTAAATTCGATTGTCAGCAGCATAAGTGCAATGTTCCGAAAGTTAAGAACAAGAATGATAGAGTGAAGATGACATCCTGTATAAATGTGTATACATATATGTATATATGTGTATTTATGTGTGTATGTAGGTGTGTGAATATTTTTATATTTTTTATAGGGGCAGAATACATACATGAATCACAACTAGTTGGTCTTGGATATATCTATATTTTGGGCAAACGTATGCGTGGTAAGTTCGCTCGTGCTAGCATCTGCATGAAAGCTACATTGCAAGTAGGGTAGCACGTTTGTCGTCGGATGTCTTTAGTATTTGGTACAGATTATGTGTTTACTGTAATCTATATTGTATTCTGTTCGCATTGTACTTTTTGCTCATTAGGAGTTGCTGTGGTAACGTGCACATAGNTTTGTCGTCGGATGTCTTTAGTATTTGGTACAGATTATGTGTTTACTGTAATCTATATTGTATTCTGTTCGCATTGTACTTTTTGCTCATTAGGAGTTGCTGTGGTAACGTGCACATAGCAAACATATCTTTAATGACATGAGTCCGAAACAAAACGAATGAAAGCAGTAATATTGTACCATTGCTTGGCTAATAGCACATACGTGTATATATATATATATATATATATATATATATATATATATAGATATCTATATTTATATGGATTTACATGGATACATGTGGCCTTTCGTTTTTTCGTACCTACCCTTAGTAAGAACTGTGAAGTGTCAGCATTTACGGAATTTGATGAGCAGCTCATATCTGTATAGAATGTCACACACAGGCATATGTAAACGCATACGAGCATATGTCCATATAAAGCCTTCGATACACCTGTATACTGACATGAAGATGTAGCCGCTTTTACAGAATTTGATGAGCAGGTCATATTCGCAAGACCTGAAGCCTCTTCATCATCCTGAGAAGGAAAAGCTCTGATGTGCAAGTGTGCGATGCCGTGGTATCTCGGATTGCCATCTAGTCTTATGTGTGGGCCCTGCTCCGGTATGTCCCTGGGAGTGCGCGCTTGCCGTGCTTTACGCGCGAGATCCTTTCATTGATTTAGAGCCACAAAACCAAAAGAACCAAAAAAACCAGAAAAACAAAAGAACCAAAAAAAACAAAAGAACCAAAACAAAAAAAAAAAAAAAACAATTGCACGAGACTCTTGGACTTGGAACTCCATGGCCGGAGACTCTCAGATTATTGTTTTTTTTTGGGTTTTTTTTTTTGGTTCTTTTGTTTTTTTTGGTTCTTTTGTTTGTTTTGGTTCTTTTGGTTTTGTTTGCTTTTTAGGGTGTTGCGACTCGGATTACGTGGTCTGTGCTGTCAGAGGCGATTTGAGCGCGTCAAGCACGGTAAATGCGCACTCGCAGGGACCCCCGTTTTGGCGTGTCTGGGAGCACGTAAAACACGCAAAAAGCGCACTCTCACAGTGTCCCGTTTTGTAAATATATAGGTTTTGTGTACGCATGTACGCGCTTGCGCACGTTTGTATGTGTGGTTTGTAATGTATGTAGTGTAGTGTAACGCAGGGTCATGTAATGTATAACGTAATGCAATGCATGCAATGCAATGCAGTGTCATGCAATGTATTGTATTGTATTGCAGCGCAATGAAATGTAACTAAGTTAAATCGTGTCATGTAACAACGTTATGTAACATTAAGTAACGTATGCAATGTACGGAATGTGTGAAATGTCTGTGCGTGTATTCTGTACATGTGTACATGTATGCATGTATGTGTTTATGCATGTATGCATGTATGCATTTATGCCCATAGACATATATGTGCATCTCTCTCTCTCTGTACGCGTGCATGTATGTATATTTTTGTGTATGCATGTCTGTATGCATGCACGCATGCATGCTTTCATGGATGTATATATGTATGGGTGTATGTATGTACGTATGTGCACATGTGCGGGCACGCATGGGTTGTGTGCATGCCCGCTGCAAAAATGCAAGTATGCAGGCAGTCAGTCAGTAGGTTTGAGTTCGCGTATAGGTATACTTGTACATGTACATGTATTTGGGTAACGTGCTAGGCTATTCATTCAATTGTGTCATTCAGTTGTGTCCGGTCGAGGCTAAATACTATGACCGTGGAAGTTGTTGTGATAGCTGTTGCTTCTGATGATGCTGTTCTGGATTGTGACGATTTGTCGTCGTACTGACTCCTACTGATTGTGGTGGTACTCATAGTGGAAGTCGTCATGGCGACAGTGGTAGTGATGGCGCGACTTGGTTTACCAGGAAGTTTACCACCTATAGAATACCACCACATGTTTCGACCTCCGGGAACACTGCGGAACAGGGTATTATAGTAACATACATAATGCCGGAACTTCATAGTCTCGAGTAAGGTCAACTGAAGATCCAGTTAAACTTCAAGAACCATGCTGAATTCAGCTCCTTGTAGCGGTGTTTCCATCAGAGTCGTGCATCTGCAGAGTTTTGCAGCTGCGGTTGGGGCTCGGGTCGAAGCCGATGCAAGGAGCCTTAGACCCTTACACTCCTACAGACAACCACTGTTTCTGAACAGGGTGCATTGTCCGAAACTTTAGTCCTTAAGCCAACTCCAAGGATGGGAGTGAGGAGGATGACGATGATGCCAATGACGACGACAACGATGACGATGAGGACTGACATCTATGCTTGACTTCAGAGTTCAGGAGATTGAGGTCTCTGAGCTCGTTGGCTGGATTTCAATGGGAACGGAGGTGAATCAGGGGACAAAGTTCGGTCTTGAAGATTCCATTCCCGGGTTTGAGCTTCTCCGGCGAGGTGCGAGGTTTGATTTAGCATTACGGCTTTCCTGAAACCTATGCCCCCTGAGCCATGAACCCAAATCCAAACAGCCCTCATAGCAGTTCTGAAGAAGGAGTCGTCGGATTCCGAGTCGGACGAGTCGGAGGCTTTTGCTCTGCTCGGGTTTGATGGTTGGGACTCGTACTTGGGGATTTAGTCTCAGGTGTCAGGTTCGGGAGCTTCGGTCTGACGAGAGACGGTCCAAACCTTAAGGGCCAAGTGGACAACCCAAGGCCCCTGCAGCCCAAGCCTGGACCCCAAACCAACATTCACGTCTCGTGTCCCTCTCCGCTGCCTCCAGACCTTCCATGCTTCATGGGCCATGGGCCACAGCGCTCTGTGCCACTTGTTGATCCGGAACGAAAAGTCGGGAGCTTGTGATTTCGGCTTGAAGGCCTCGCGGAACAAAGCAGGAGCTCGCCGCTGAGACGGCAGAAATAAGCTTGTCCCATGAGCATGAAGCTCGAGTCCTGAACCGCAAACCCTAAGTTTCAGTTCACGCCTGAAGCCGACAGGCGAAGGCCAAGAGCAAAAAGACCGCGAAAGATTCCAAAAAGAGCAGCTTTGTCTACTGTCAGGGGCAGCCTCGCTTTCAGTTTACGGTATTCATGATTGTTAATGCTGGTGTTGACTCGCTCGGTGGCTACATTTTTGTGATTGTCACGGGAACTCAGTGCTTGCAAAAACATGCCCCCCCAAATGCCCTAAGCCCCACTTGGCAAGCTCTGCGGACCAAGGCGACAAAAAAGACAAGAAGGAGAGCAAGAGCTCTAAAAAGAAGGACAAGAAGTCCAAGAAAGAGGCCAGTGCTCTGTCGTTTTGGAAGACCTTCCCCGTAACCAAATTCCTGCACGAGAGGGTACCCAAGCTTTGACGCCCGAAATCTTGCGCAAGACGATCCCAGGGCCGCGAGCCTTGTTCTGTCTGTTCGTGAAGGGGATCCTGAAACCCGGGCGCATGTCGAAAATATTAGCTTTGAGGTTTGAGGGTCGGGGTCAACCCGAAGCCCTTCTCTCCAGGTGAAAAAGCCTAGCAAAGACAAGAAGAAAAAGAAGGACGAGAGCGATTCTGACGAGGCAAAGTTGGAGCTTGGAGTTTTGGAGTTTCGGTCTAAGACCAAGAACGAACCCCTGAAGGGTTTTGAGATTTGCGAGTCCGGCAGAGGCTCAGGTACAGTTGTAACTTCTGAGAGGGGTTTAGAGCTGAGGATTTAGTTCAGGATTCGAGGGTTTGATCTTCCAAGCGTTTCCTTCGTGCCCTGGGTGCGAGAGGTTCAACCCGACGTCTCCAAACGAAGGGCTTAGTAGGCTGAGGCTCCAAGGCACACGTTTCAGGTTGCGGGCTCAAGGTTTGGGAAGTGCCCTGGCTCCCAGGACAGCGAAAGTGACAGCAGTTAGCTGCTGTACGCTTCCTGCGCGACACAGCCACGTGCCTCGCGGGCGACGTATCTGGCGGCATAGGGGTCCGACCGGAAGCCGATGCCCTTAGCTGGTTAGGTGATCCATTTGGAGAGCTTGTACTTAGTGCAGTGCGCCCGTCAATCGGCGTCCGTTCCACGCCAGACCCCCTTGCCGCTGCGTAGATAGGCTGTCGGTAGCCGCTCCAATCCGTTTGATGAAAAGAACGTGTCACCCAAAAGCTCCGCTAACACCGGACATGCTTTCCTTGCAGAGGCGCAGTTTCTGGTCAGCCCGAGCCCAGGCGACCGAAGCACGCCTCTGAGGGTTTTGCCTCGTCACCTCACGTAGGAGCCGGGCGGGTGAAGCACGAGCAGACAATGCAAACACTCAACTTGGGAAGTTAAGGACAAGCCCTAGAGGGCCACTTTCAGGTCAAAGTGCGAGGCATAAGAGTTCTGGATTTGTTTTTGTGTCCAGTTTGTCTCCTAGACCTAGTCAGGCCCTCAATTCCAAAGCCCGAGATTCTTCGATTCTGGCTGCGAGACAGAGTCACAGAATGACAGAACTCTGCACTGTCTACACCTTACGTGCCTCACAAGTATAAATGCTCACTTGTGCCGGCCATCCGCCCGTGCTCTGAGCCTCAGAAGATGAGTTGAAGTTGTCGAAGGATGGCAGTGAAGACATCGAAAGAGCACAAACAGAGACAGACAGACAGACAGACAGACACACAGACACACAGACAGGCAGAGACACACACACACACAAACTCACTCACTCACTCACTCACTCACACACACTCACACACACACACACACTCACGCGCATACACAGAGACAGACACACACATACACACACGACATCAAACGTTTGCCGTGCTGTTTAAAGCAGACAGGTACGTAGCAGCTCTTGCAAAGGGGGTTTGACACCAAGGTTTGGGGCAGGGTTTCAAACGGTTCTCGACATTTTTGAGCACAATCGCAGACGGAGTTATCTGCTGCGATGAGTAAGATCCGTTCAAAACAGAAGTCAAGCAACGAGAGAACTCCATTCCTTCTGCGACCATGTTCAGGAATGAACAGCGTTTTGGCAGAAGTTTGGCATGATGATGTTACATGCAGTGAGATGCCTAGCTCCGTTTGGTTTTGCTACGCTACCTCCAAGAACCTGTCCAGAGCCCACAGACTTGAGACAAGAGCCTTCGCACCCTCAGCCTAGGGACTCGTAAACCAAGAACATTCCGTATCAAGCCGAAAAACCCTAAACTCTAAGCCTCTAGGCGTTATGAGCCCAGCCCGCGCGTGCGCGCGTGCTCCAAGACTTTGGAGCAGAGCCGCCAGCGGCACGCGATCAGGCCTAGAAACCTGACAAGCAGCCGTCCGAATCAAAAAGGGGAAAAGGGGCGCGGAGGGACGAGGGACAGCTTTTTTAATGAAAGCCTCTCTTGGTTTGTGGCTTCAGGGCTTAAAGAGTTCTGCCCAGGCTGGTTCACCATCTTGGGTCTTGGCGTGGACGGCTCTTACTCGTTTTAGCAGCCGGCTGCTAGCAAGCTGGCATTTGTACAGGAGGAATGTACTTTGCGGAACAGATGATTTGGAGTTCTTCTGCATGTGATACAGGGGACAACGAGCAGCATCTTCCGGAAATGTCCTGCTACAGGGCTTGTGCCACATCACATGCTGGTTTGCCTGGCTGAGTGTCAGGCTAGCAGCACAGAGTACTTCAGCTTTAGCTTCTTGAGAGTTCAAGCTAGGGCACTCCGGTTCTGTACGTTTGTTCGAAGCTGCCGGCTGCAAGTGCCCAAGACGGCAGCTCTCACCAAAGCAGGGACATACGCCAAGTATTTGAGGGTCGGCACAAGCTTGCTGTGTGAATGCAGCAATCTTTAGCCAACTCCCAAGCCCCCAACTCCAAGAAAGCTGCACCCCAGCTGACGCTCCAAGCCTGAAAGCCGACATCCGAAACGGACGTTGTAGTCTCGATTCCAGAAGCTCACGGCAGCCGCTATGGCGCACCTTGCTGAGGAGGGCCTTGATGATTTTTGGGGCCCACGTTTAAGATTTTCTGGTTCATGGGCTACAGGTTTTCGTGTTTCAGGCTAAAGGTTTAGGGCTTTCAGTGCTTTCCATCATGCGGCAAAGCAAGTTTAAAGGTTCAAGGTGTGGTTGGAAGGAAAAGGAAGCGAGAAAACTCTACGGATTCCGGTTCGGAGTGGATTGGAGTCCATGGGTCTTGGGTTATCTATAAAAATGTTGTCCATGTGAACATCTGGCCCGAACTTTTGGCCTGAACTCTCGCGCACTGTTATTTCATCCCCATATCTCTGCCATGGTCACCACCACCATCACTACCATCACCATCTTCTGCTTCATCTTCATTTGGAATTTCTCAATAGAAATAGCCGCTAGCAAGTGCACAAGCAAGAACAGAAATACGAAGCAATACATGATGTTTCTTCCGTTCATGATCATGGTATTTCAAGACTTCACAGAGGTAATGCAAGAACCTCGCTGCTTCGAAGGCTTTTGTCCTGGGGGCGGCACCGCCGACGCTGCCCGCAGCGAGGCCCGTGAAGGATGGGCGTCACGGTTCTGCATAGCAACCTATAATATGGACTTTGAAGCCTCAACGTAAGATGATAAGGAGGATCGAACTGAATCGTAAGACTGACTTCCCAGGGCCTCTATAATATGCACACACAGACACACACAGACCCCCACCTTACTCTCTCACTCGCTCTCTTTCTCTCTCTCCCTCCATCTCTCCCTCCATCTCTCCCTCGCTGTCTCTCCCTCCCTCTCTCTCTCTCTCTCTCGCTCTCTCCATCTCTGTCTCGCTGTCTCTGTTTCTGTCTCCGTCTCTGTCTCTCTCTTTCTCTTTCTCTCCCCTCCACTCTCTTTCTCTTCTCATCTGATGCAGCCAGAGATGGGAGGCATCTCGGCAACTCATTTATAAATGCAACATGCAGCCAAATTTTCCAGAACGCATCCTATGCTAGGACCGAGGACCCCAACACCGGACTCTTGCGCCCGAAGCCCCGGGACCCTCATCTGCAACCAGCTGAAGGCTCGTGTCAAAGCCGGGGCGGGCTCTGCGCGAGGCTCCGCAGCAAGGCCTCGAACAGAACAGCATGTTGGTTTGTAGGCTTGTTTGGGGGCTCTGGAGGTTTGGGGGTTTAGGATGTCAGGGGCCTCCGGTTGTTTTCAGAGGTCCATTGACGACGGAAGAACCGGATAGCAGTTGTTAGGCTGGCACAGGCTGTTTGCACTGCAATGCTTGAAATTCGGATTTAGTTTAGGGCTCGCTTCAGGGTTAAGTAACAGAGTCGTTTGCCTGCGAAACCACTAAGCCTTTCAAACCTACCGGAACACTGAACCTCGAAGTCTTGCTTCCTCCTCTCTCCAGGTGGGCGGTCAGCGCCCGTAGCTGCCACTGTGTTAGTGGCAGGCGTTGTGGCGAAGAGGCTCCGTACACAGCAAGGTTTGGAAGGAATCTCGAAGCATTTGGGAAGCGGTTATAGAAGTCGAAAGCTGTTTAACGCTCCAGGCTTAAGGTACGTGCTGCACTTGCACTGACAAAAACGTAATCTATCAGAAGTAACTGAAGACCTGCGAGGGTGAGAAGCATGCGATGATGGAGACCCAACTTTAAACAACCACCCTTGACACAAAAAAGAAACACAGAGAACAACCAGCCAACCAGTTCAAAAAAGCCAGCAACCTCGCGCCCGAAACACTACCATCCCTAAAGCACAATGCAAAGACAGGCGGAAGGCGGACGCCCGGGCAGGGGCCCTCAGGGCTGGGCGCCCCAAGCCTTCGAAGACAACCTGCTTTGCGAGAGTTCAGAGTTTGGGGCGTTTTTAAGTTCTTGGGTCTTTGGTCTTTGAGGTTTATACATTCAAACGAGTATTCTGCTGATTTGCCAGTAGCTCGACCTCAAACCTAGGAATCAACGAGTTCTGGGCTGCTCAGGAACTCCAAGACGAAATCCGAACACCCCAGCCAAGCCGCACCGAGGGCGAGCGGTCCTGGAAGACCTGCCGAAGCGCCGCGGAGGCGCCCAAAAGAGAATGAAGGGTTGATCAACGATGGGTTGATTCAATACAGTAGACATTGACTTACTTGCCTGCAAGCTGGGGCTGCTGGGCATTGTTTTCCCGGGCACGCCCTTTTTCAGTGGTTTGACGGTTCTGCAAAGGACTCAGTAGTTGGGCTCAGGAGTTGGTGCCTCAAGACTTTCGGGAAAGGATCCGGACATACCCTTCCACGATGAAGTTCGGAAGTTTGCATTTAGCAGGCGCCCAAGGACATAGACGAGGCAGCCGAATCAACGGAAGGGGTGGGAATGTCGTGGGGTCAATTATGTGTCGCCTAGTGCATTGCCTGCCTGGGGCTAGGTTTCGAGCTGAGGGTTTGGGATTTCCGTGCTTAAGGTCTGGGGTTAGTTACAGTACTCAGTTGTTGAGTTCGCTCTGGACAACAGGCTCAGGGTTTGTGCGATGATGGGCTTAGGCAGTGGGGTTTGAGTCACTCAAGATCGGGGTGCAGGAACGGGGCGCGGGCGCTTTTGATAGCATTCTGTGCTTGGGGGCCCGCTCGCTGAATTTGCATCCGCGACTTCTGGCCAACATGGTCGCAACAAACGCTCCCGAGCACAATCCCTTCCTCTGGTGTCTTCAACAGAAACCAATAGATGCGCAGCTCTGCGCAAATATTACCAAGCAAGCTCAGGCTCTGTGGACGCTTCTGTCTTCAAGCTCGGAACCCCCAGCACCCCGAGCGAAAAGCGCGTTTAAATCGATAGACTTAAGCATCGGTCGTGTTATGCCGAGGCTTGGGGCTGCCCCGAAAGTGCTTGGCCAAAGCCCGCGACCCGCCGCCCCTAGCCATGCTCACGTTAGGAGCTGGAAGAGCAGGAGGAATTCGGATCTCCAACCAACCAGGCCAGAAGCTTCGGAGTTCAGTCTGGAGTTCTGCAGCTTTTCGTATTTTGGGGCCTGGACTGTGCTTCGAAACCTACAGCTGAAGCTGGATCTCAGGCCGAAGTCTCGAACAATGCTCAATGCCAGACCTGCAGCGAAGTTCAGACTCCCCCGCGCCCAGCACCCTGCAACCTCGAAGCTCGGTTGTAGACTTGACCTTGAGGTCCCGGATGACATGATGGAGAGGTTGTCCTCCATCGATTTGAGTCTGGAGGATGAGGATGAGGATTGCGGGTTTGAGGCTTGAGGTCTTCGGTGTGTTGTTGTTTAGTATTTTGATTTTCTGCGAACTAATGATTCGGTGAGATTGGCATGTGGGGTTTGGAACATAGCGCCAGTGAAAGAGCCAAGAGGTTAAAGTCCAATGCCGACACTCTTGTTGCGTATGCGGTGCTCTGCCTGCATGCAAAGGTTCAGTTCTGAGGGCAACAGTAAGAGGGGGGGGCAGGGCACAGGATCAGAAGACTATATCAAATTATATCAAATTATCCTTTCTCGGTCTTTGTTTATGCTCGTTCATCCATTAAGCCTTCGTCACCTAAAGCCAGAAACATTACAATTACGAGGAAGAAGGAGAAGAGGCACTGGAGTTCGATCCGAGCGAGTGGGACGAAGCTATGCTGCAGAGAAAATTTCTGAGGGCTCAAGGGGATTGGCTATTGCATGCTTAGGTCTTACAGTCATGGGATAGTGGGTACGAACAATTCTTACGTTGAGGGTTGGGAGTGCAACTTGGCGGGTTTGTCTAGTCTCCGCCCACAGCGCTCGTAGTTTGAAATCCGAAACCCCAGCCCCGAGCCCAAATCCAAAGCTCCCCAGACTTAGGCCATCTAAAGCTGCAGACCTTGAAACCCGAGGCCCTAACTCTCCTCAAGCTTTCAGGATACTTGGGAGTGTAATCTGACCACTCGAGCCTGGAATAGTGTCAAGTTCAGCTTAGCTGATGGTTGGCTCAGGGTTACCATGAAGCCCAAACCCCCAGTTGAACTTGCAGGGCTGCGGGTTTTGATGCAAACCTCAGAGTCAAGAAGGCTCCTCTGCAGAGTCTCAAACTTGAGAGGTGTGAGAAGCTACCATTTTGAGTATCGCTTTCTGTCTCTTGCCAGTCATTGCCACGAGTTTTATGGCAGTGTCTGGAAAAGTCTCGCCTTGCCTCTCACCGCGTTTGTCATTGACAGGCTCCTGAAGGAAGAGTGTCGGGTGAGTGTAGAGAAGCTCGTGGTCATCTGTGCTCATGGCGCAGGCTTCGGGGCTTAGGTATAAGGTTTGGGTCCCTGCAGATTTCAGGCAGCAACAAGCGAGGTGTTCTTCGCAGTTGCACACCCAAAACAGCCAAGCATCCCGACCTCAGCAAGGATATGGAGCTTGATGCGGAGGATGAGGACATGGAGGCATGTGCAGCCTAGATGTGGGTTTCTGCCGCGGGTTTCGCACGGAGCTCTTATTCGCGCTCGACAACATTATCCGGTTGTCCTACGTAAGCACTCGTCGGGTTCTCCCTTTCGAAGAGGCCGATGGATCCTGCAAACCCTGCCTGCTGCGATGTGCCGAGTCGTGGGGGTTCAAGTTCCCCATGTCAAATGTCAAACATCGGGGTTCTGACGTCTCAACTCCAAGGCTTCGATCCCAACTTGTCAGAAAAGTGGGCAGGTCGGGCGGTCGCAGCTGGAGGAGCTGGAGGAAGAGGAGCCAGCAGACGAAGCAGCCACTCGCCGAAATGTCTGGAGGTTAACCGACAGCGTGATCAACATCTCGGTCCTGTTCCTGTCTGAGCTAACTTGAAGAATTCAGCCTTCAAGTTAAGGTATCGGGTGAAGGGTCCCAATGTCAGGGGTTGGCACTGAGGTTTCTGAGCTTTCTTTCCGTCCGGGCCAAGAGTGCCACCGTCGAAACCCTGCCTCATGTATCCTCGAAGGCACTGCATATAACTGCAGTCTCGATGGCATTCCGTTGATCGGTATTGGGCCTTGGGATCGATGTGCAATCCTGTCTGAATCCCCTATTTCCAGGCGTTGATGAAGGCGGTGGAGGTCAGTGATGACGAGGCCCACGTTTCCAAGCACTGGACGGACGTAACAGGAAAGTGTCCGTCTCAGTGCTAGCGACTCTTCAACCTTCCGGCTGTGCATGTGTAGCTTTTTCAATTTACAGGCTTGTTGAGCCAATAGGAGGCATGTTCAGGCTTCACGCAGGCTCTTGTGAAACTGAAGATGGTGAGGGGCACGAGGTTGCGCACCAATAGGAGACAGAAGGTTCGGGAATAGGTGGATCCTGTCACGGACGACAGGAGACAGTTGAATTGGCAGGCAAGCCCACCATGCGCGAAACCCTCAAGTCCGAAATGGACATGTTTGAGGGAAGCCCCACGGTCGAATCAGACAAATCGCAGGTCAGTGAGTTCCTGGCCGAGTTCAATGCTCAGCCCATCGTTGCGAAGGAGCCTGGAACGGTTCTCAACCCAGAGGGACTTTGGCAAGCTGGCGTTCGAGGTGCAAAGTTCATGGGATGTGGGGCTATTCAGGACTTTGTACCGTTGATGGGCGAATTGCAAACCCTGTCCAAGCGCGAATTCGTAAGCTCTGGACTGCACGGCCAGCATCCAACACGGCAGTAAGAATGATAGCGACACGCCCAACATTGAAGGGTTTTGGGAAAGTGAGACCTGTAGTAAGGTCCCGATCGACCCATTCGAGAAGGATGCCACCAAGGAGTTGGATACCTTCAAGGAGCAGCTAGGCCTTCACCGAAGTGCAGAGTCATGGTGCTGAATGGGTGGGGTCTACACTACGGACTTCGATGTCGAACCAGAAAGTGCCAAGTCCAGTCGAAACCAAAATCTATACGAGAGAAGTTCTCGCAGTACTCTTTGCTTACGTGTTCGAGACCCTCAAGCGTCCACCCGAAGCCCTCGGACCCAGGATGAAGGGTGGCAGGCGCGATCTTATGTATGCGCGTGGCATGCCCAGCAACCAGATGGTCATCACACTGCGGCCTGGTTGAAATGAGTCCTGTTTGTTGTGAGGAGGACTCCGCCATCTCTGCAGTTGCTTCCTTGGCTATATGTCGTCTCAACAGCTTTAGGGCATGGACCCGGCATATGGTATCTGCATATGACCCGGCATATGATGGTGCCGTCTGTAGTCCTTCAGAAGCATCTTTTGAGCATTGCAGGAACCTCAAGCCTTAGGCTACAGAGAGAGAATCACTAGACCTCTACCGCACCATGCAAGAGCCTCACGTGCACCTGGACTGTGGCTTGGAGTTTGGGTGGGGACAGTGCAGCTTGAACACCCGAAGCTCGCCTCTACCTGCCAGGAAGGATCGGCTGAACATGCTCTCGGAGCATGCCGCCAAGACGAATTTGGATTGCTTTCCGTGCTTCATGAATGCTCTGACCCGTAGCCTAGTGTCCCCGAGCCGTGAGCTTTGAGTGGGTAGTGCAGGTATTGCATCGAGCCTGCAAGGGAACGGAAGGTTCTTGTTTTTGATTCTTGAGGACCAGTGTTTCAAGCTCATCGTGTTTCATTGGGACCAGAGCTGCTCCAAAAGGGCGGGCGGCACCGCAGTTTGCAACAAAGTTGCATGAGTACAAGTTGCCTCATGCTCAAATGCAGGCCCGAGCAATGCGATCCGCCTGGACTAGGGACTAGGGATTGGGGACTCGGCAAACTCAGAGACCAAACTTCTCCCTTCCGATCAAAGGCCGACAATGGCGAGTGGAGACAGGCGCGGTACATCATGAAGGGTGCCCTGACCTTTTCTTTAAATTTTTGGGCTTAGGGCTGAGGGCCTAAGTATTAGATTCAGAGTTCAGAGGTAGGGTCTTGCTTAGGGAATCAACGACGACAGGGAGCACTCCAGCCTCACGCAGTCTCGGGGTCTTGAAACACGAGCGATTACAATCGTATTACACCAGTAACTGTGTTATCTCAAGCAGGTCAGCGAGAAGGGATGCACCAGGGCTTCAAGACTTGGTAGTGGTAGCCGTTCGGGGCGGTGCGCACGTGGCACTAGCTCAAATGGCCAGGTAGATCCGATCTGCACGGAAGCCAAAACCCTTCCCACCCAAGGCATCTGGAGAAGACGGCATCTGCGGCTGCCTCTGGGTCGGAGGATGTGGAACCAGATGATCAAGGCCCGAAGCTAAGTTGGCCTTCTATTCATTGCCTGCCGGTCGCTGTTTCTCATACCCTGCTTGGACTGAATTCTTGAACCCTGGAACACCGTTTCATCGGCCCTAAAATAAACTCCTGCGAACGGAGGTCCGAACACCAAAATCCAGAAACCTTAGGCCCTGAACCTGCACGCCTGTACACCCGAAGCTGACGAACCCAATTGTGGCCAGGCTCACGTGAATGCAAACCGTCCCATGGCCGCCGAGAGCTGGGTCAAGGCGCACACGCAAAGTCGAAAGAGCAGAGTCTTTCTCAGCCTTGCATTCTTATCCGTGCTACTGCTGTTGCATAATTGTTGTATGTATTCTCTGGGCTGTAGGCCGTGAAAACCCGAAACCCTTGACTGCGGCCTAACTGGGGTCGATGGTGAGGGGCTGATGGTGCATGCTGGAATGAAATGTTTCCGGGCTGAGGGAGGACGTGCTCGCACCCTGAAGCCCTGCTGGGCGTTGTCCAGGACATGCTGAATCGTGTCTTCCAGCCCGACATCTACAGCAGCTTGACTGCAGGGTTCTTGAGGTCTTGGGCTTTGAACGGGTTGGTTTACGAACCTTCCGTGCTTTGTTTTTCTGCAAAGTCACAAGTCCCCACCTCAGGGGCTTTGCCGGTTTGGAAGGTTCGGGTTGTTGAAATTCAGGTTCAAGGGCCTCTGGGACAAACCTTCAGATCTTGAAAAAAACGCATGTGTGGAATGCAGAGACGAGGCTACAACACCTTGCTGAAGTGCTACGGCCGGCGCGGAGATTTTCTCAAGGCAAGGATAAGGGCGATTGAAGCTTTTCGCAACGCAATGCATCGGAACTGCCCAAAACTTCAACAGTGTACGCAACCTGGCTTAGAGAAAGAAGGACTTGCAGCAGTCTGCAACTTAAGCTTACTCCCTCTGCAGCGACTTTGTGGCGAGACTGGTTGAAGGATCTGGACTCAGTCGGAAGGTTTGCATGTGGAAGTTAGAGCATGGGTTGAAAACGATTTGGATGAAGCTATCTTCTCAGGTTTGCTTCACGGGGTTATGGCGAAGCTTAGCAGGGTTGAATGCCTAGGTTGTGCTGGCTGGTAAAAGCTTTGTTTCACAGAGGCAGAGAAGTGGATCCGGCGCATGCGGGCTCGAGGTGTCGCTCCGGACATGTACAGCCACCTGCCATGATTGGAGGCTTTTAATTGTAGGCCTGGCTTTGCTCTGGGCAGGGTACTATCCAATATATGATGTATGGCAAACGCAACTTCAGGTTTCAACTGGATGTCGAGGGCGATGTCAGGTGGAGGAACAGCCTGCACAGGCATGACGTGCATGGGATGCGTTCTCCGCATATTAAAGCTTTAGGCAGTTCACTTTTCGGATTTCCCATCTTGCAAGCTCAGGCTACAGCTCTTTGGTGCAGGCTCCTTGGTCCTTCCTACCTGGTTGGGTTTAGAGTTTGTCGAAGAGCCTCCGGCACTGGGCCCACCAAGTTCGACCCATCAGATCCTCATTCAAAAGACCTTTCCTTGCCAGATCTCGAACAGAACTGCAGCGAAGCCCCGACAAAAACCTCCGAAAGCCACAAATCCGAAGTCGGCCTAGTCCAGGCGTATGTTGTTGCGGATGACGTTGAGGGTGCTGCGACTTGGCTTTGGAACTTCAGCATGAGCATGCTTCTTCAGAAATTGGACCTGATGGCGCCTGGCAGTGCTGTAAGACTGTGTGTCGATTGATTGTTGCAGTAGCCTTGAAACGTTTCAGCCGTTTTGAAACATGAGCGTTTCAATGCTCCTTTCTTCAGCTAGCGTGTTTACAACCCGGGACAGGTTCTGCTTAGACCCTATGAAGTCGAAACTCCGCTCCGCTCTTTCCAAGCTATACTGAGCTCGGAAGTCTCAACGTAGCCATCTTGGCTTCACGGCCTTGGTGTGAGGCTTGAGCTGTAAGGCTGCTTCTCGTCTGCATGTCTGCTTGGAAGGGGGGGGGTTGCAGATTGCATCTCTTTATTCAGGAGCGCGTCTTCAGCAAGATGGAAGTGACAGACGAGACTCGGCATAATCTTGCTTTCGTTACTTTGAACGCACTTGAAGTCTGTTCTACGGAAGCGGATGTCCCGAAAAAGTTCGCATGGCTGCCTGAGAGCCGGGCTGGCACCTTGTAGAGGTCCCAACTATCGCCTTAGAGGGATGACCAAGTTGTGCATTGCACAGTCCGAAATCTGCCAGTTGGCTGGAAAGAATGTCTGTCACAAGTGCGCGGCATGTCTTCTACGGCCGGGGGTTGGTGGACTTTTGCAACTTTTGCATTCACGATGCCCCGTCGTCTTCATTGCCTAAATCTTTTCGAGATGCAGCCAGGCAAGCAACACCTTCGCACACAACACGCTGCTGAAAGCCTATGCTCAGAAGGAGCAGGCGCGACAGTCCATCCTCGAAGCCCTTGTCTCTCTGAGCCTTCTAGTAAACTTAAGGTAGAAGGCATTAGCAAGCTGAAGACACTGAAATTGAACTCGGACCAATCCCGTATTGTCGAATCTCACTCAATGTGCAGCAGCGACTGCCAGCGATCCGGCATTCCTGTGCATGAGGCAGAAAAAGCAGAGAAGCTCTTCAAAACGATGGAAGCTCGTCTTTAAAATTCACCATCTTGGGTTCGACGATGAGTTCGATGGCTTCAATATGAGGTTGGTAGAACTGTAAGTTGTTGGACCCCAAACTGCACTTAATAGCAGCCGCAACACCCGGACCCTGAACCCGGAATGGTGCATCATGAGCCCAAATCCATTTCGGAGTTCGGATGGTTCACTGTGCAAGGCCTCTGCGTTTGTGAGGCTTCCAGGTCTTGAGTTGGAGGTTTTAGAGGTGGAAGGCTCAAGACTGCAGCGCAGAGGTTTTCCAAGCATTGCGGTGGGGGGGGGGGGGNGGGGGGGGGGGGGGGGGGTTAAGCAAGCCCTGGGCCCCCTATCGCAAACATCCAACTCTTCAACCCTCCAGACTCGAAAGGTCCTTCCATCTGGATGGGCCAAGCCGGAACCCTCACACCAAAATTCTAACTCAAAACCTCCTTTTCTTGAACGGTAAAGCCACAGCACCGAGGCGAAGCCAGATGCCACCACGTATCTGCAGATGATCCGAGTGGCAGCATCCGTCTCTGATCCAGAAGGCTTTCAGAAGATGGCTTATTTCTAGGGCATCTGTGGGCTTCGGAACTTTTCGGATTTTAGAAGCTGTGGGTTGAGGTCCTTAGGCCAATGGATATGTGCTTCATATGTATCATGTCGCAAGCCTTATACGAAGCCGTGGAGGAAGTATATCTCTTCCGACGTCTGCTGGAGGCTGTGAAACTGTGCTGCTTCAGACAAGACGGCTTTCTACTGACAGGAGAGCACCATTCCGACGGGTCAAAACATTCAAAAATGATCTGTACTTGTACTTGTGTCACCCTCAGCCACGTCAGCCAAAGCACAACTTCCTGAGCATGCCCATTCCGACGGCGAGTCGAAACATGGAGCCTTCCTTTTCTTGCATCTGAAAGCTTCAACCTTGATTCAAGTTGCTCCGCATCCTGACGCAGTAGTGTCAGAACCAGGCTTCTGACACGTACACGGTGACAAAAAAACCCAATGGCTGCGTGTACTCTTTGCTTTTGCCGTGTTGCGAGGTGCAGCCGATTGGCTCCGGCGCATGTCCGAGGTGGAGCGTTGGAGAGCCTTCATGGAAAATGCCTTTGGTTCGAGGGACAGGGCGAATTCAGGCTTCGTTGTCGGCACCGGCGAACCTCAGCGAGGGTAGGATGAACGACTCCGGTAGCAACACTGCCAACACCTCAACAGGAAGTTCAAGCACTACATACTATGTACCTTGAGACGAAGCTGGAGCACATCACCCAACTGGTATTACGTGCTGATGTCCTCAGCTCCCAGGCTTAAGCCTCGAATCAGCCAGGCGGGCCTGCAGCCATGGGTGCCCCATTTCCACGCCGAGCCTTTGCGTGAAAAGCATTCGGTTCTTCTTCTTGACATTAAGTTTCCAGGGTTGAGCGCCACTGAACATACATCGCCTTGTAGCTTACACTGAAGGCACGACTCAATCCCAAGAAGCCAGAAACTCTGCAGTTCTAAGCGCCCAGAAGCCCACACTTTCTGATGATTCAACTTGACCGGCTTCAAGGACGAATCTTGGGAGTCAAAAGCTAAGCCCGGCACAAACTGGCACCTCTGCTTTGCCTTCCTTTCCCAAGATACTTTTGCATGTAGGGCCCAGGACGTCGGACGCGCGCGAGTAGCCCTGGCCCGAACCCTTGGGGCCGGTTAGCAGCCTGGAGACCCAGGTCATGACCGCACATGCCAAGATGGGCGACATGGAGGGCGCGGAAGCATGGCCGCTCGTTGGGGCATGAAGCGGCCACGAACTACCAATCATGATAATGATCTCTGTATACCACCTGGATATTGGCCTTCGTAGATCAGGTTCAGAGTGATGCTCGACGAGGGCATGCGACCAGAGCTTGTCAGCCGCAGCCTCAGCCCCAACTCATTATCCGACATGAAATCCCAACCTCTGATGCTGTCCATTATGTAATTATGTATCCATCCTGGATTGGGGTGGGGGTTCTTTTTGGTATTTTTTATGGTTTTTTTTGGTATTTTTTATGGTTTTCCGTTCGGCAGACGCGCGAGTCAGTCAGTTGGTTGACAGCCGACAGAGCGGTCAGTCAGTCGGAGAGCCAACCGAGCGG
>BGNK01006620.1:1034-23881 GCA_003297005.1 Symbiodinium sp. clade A Y106 | reverse complement strand
ACTACTACTACTAATGCTACTACTAATACTACTACTACCTATACTACTACTTATACTACTAATACCACTACTATTGCTACTCTTGCTATTACTATTTCTACTACTTTTACTAAGAAGACTACTACCATTACCACTACTACTTCTACTTCTACTTCTACTACTACTGCTACTACTACTACCAGTAGTACTACTCGTACTACTATTATTGCTATTACTACTACTTTTACTAGTACTACTACTACTACTACTACTANTACTACTTCTACTTCTACTTCTACTACTACTGCTACTACTACTACCAGTAGTACTACTCGTACTACTATTATTGCTATTACTACTACTTTTACTAGTACTACTACTACTACTACTACTACTACTACTACTACTAGTACTAGTAATACTACTATTAGTACTAGTACTAGTACTAGTACTAGTACTAGTACTAGTACTAGTACTAGTACTAGTACTACTACTACTACTACTACTACTACTACTACTATCACTACTACTGCTACTACTAGTACTACTACCACTGCTACTACTACTACCACTACTACTAGTACTACTACTACTATTACTACTACTACGATGACTACTACTACTACTACTACTACTACTACCACTACTACAACTACTGCTATTGCTCGGTACTAATGCTAATGCTGGGAGGGCTCGCCGTCGACGGCATTGTTCGTCCTGTGAGGCATTGTTTGTCCTGTGAGGCGAACGAGATGGACGGCTTTTGNTACAACTACTGCTATTGCTCGGTACTAATGCTAATGCTGGGAGGGCTCGCCGTCGACGGCATTGTTCGTCCTGTGAGGCATTGTTTGTCCTGTGAGGCGAACGAGATGGACGGCTTTTGTGCGTTTATTCGCCACCTTCGACGAGGCCGGTTGAACTTTCGTCCTCTTGTGTGTGTGCGGAGTTGTGTCCGACTGCAGAGAACGAGATGCACTGTTTTGCAGCCGCGAGCGTCAGCTGTAGAGCTCTCGGGGTCGTTCGTCCGACCGCGCTCGCATTCTGGAGTTGACAGAGTCGGAGTCATGCGACCCTTGGACGTGGCTGTCATGTCGTCCCTCCAACGACACTGCAACTGGCAGCAAGGACCGTCGTTCCCGCCTCGCAGAGTAAGTTGGCGTGAGTCGTGCTCTTCAGGACTCGCCTGTCTCGAATACGAAGAAAAACTTTCGATGGCGATGCAGCGCTCATTCGCGCTTCTCACACACGCTCACGCTCGCACCGCCGATGCCGGAAGGGTTTTGCAAGCACTCTCGCTGTTCGAGATCTTCCGTGGCGATGGTCGCGCGGCACTGGCGGCCCTGATTGCGCCTTGGCTTCGTTATAACACGTGCTCGACCTCACGATTGAAGTCTGCAAGCCTAGAGGCATCTTTCCTGGTGGAGCCGCTGCTGTGTTCAACGCCTATGCCGCACCTCCTCTTCGAGCCTCCTCGAATGGTTACGCCCCGGGGCCCACCGCATCCGGTCCCGAGGGCTAACGTCGAGATTCTGCATGTCTGGTATGCAGTCGGTCGGCCGCATGGTAATGACAGATGCAGTACAGCGCGGCAGACGTAGATGGTGTCCCGAGGGCGTTGTTCGCTGCTAGGTTCAGACGGCGCGGCATCTCAATGTTCAACGCAGAAGTCTGATGTTGGAACTCTGGCGTCGAGTGGCCCAGCTGGAGAACAGGGAAGGTGCCCTCATGCGGCGACTCGGGCTTCTGTGAAGGTGGAGGTACCGCACGTGCAGGCAGCGGTTCATGCCGTCCGACTTGCTCGCTGTCGCTTNCGACTCGGGCTTCTGTGAAGGTGGAGGTACCGCACGTGCAGGCAGCGGTTCATGCCGTCCGACTTGCTCGCTGTCGCTTTCATATGTAACTCCTGCAGGAGGTCGTGCGGATCGATGCGCCCGGATGATTGGCGGCTCCGAGCCTGTTAACCGCGTGCGCGCATCTCCGGCGGCGGCCGGCTGCGCGCCGCGCATGTCCTGTGATGCGGAAGCCGCAGTGCGTTTCGCCCGCGACAGAAAAATTGCGACACGGGCTCTGCAAGCCTGCAATGCAAACAGCAGCCATCGCCTGCTGCGCAACCTGCTTTTCTGGCCAGTCGAAGCCCAGCGAACGGTGCCGGCTACGTCGGCGAAGGTCGTCAGCGTCGGGTGTCTTTGTCACGGACCGCTGCTCACGTTCTCTGGCCTAAGCCCGGACAGGCATATGAGATGTTCGTGGAGCCGCAATCGAGGCAGGCGGAATACAGATCAAGTTTGCAAACTTCGCACCGTTGTATCGGTCAAGGCTTCCGCGAGCTCGTGCGGACCGCCATGAAGGCTCGCATCGCAAACATTGCAGAGCCCGGCGTCACAACCGGTGGCAGCGCCGATGCAACTGGNGGCTTCCGCGAGCTCGTGCGGACCGCCATGAAGGCTCGCATCGCAAACATTGCAGAGCCCGGCGTCACAACCGGTGGCAGCGCCGATGCAACTGGCCTCTTCAACTAGCTCTTGCGAGGTCGAGATCCAGGCGAGCAAATTCTTCAGCCAGGATTTTTTAAGCAGTGAGGGGTGGCTTTTGGGCAGCGGACGTGCGTAAGTCGCGAGCCGTAGCTGTGCCGAGCTTACNTCTTGCGAGGTCGAGATCCAGGCGAGCAAATTCTTCAGCCAGGATTTTTTAAGCAGTGAGGGGTGGCTTTTGGGCAGCGGACGTGCGTAAGTCGCGAGCCGTAGCTGTGCCGAGCTTACCTTTGTCCGGAGCCTATTTTCAACTAGATCTGCTATGCAATCGAAGCAAGTCAAAACCGTCTTGATTCTTCTGCCTTGCACACTCGTTGTCTGCATTATTCTGCCTTGCACAGTCGTTCCAGAGTTGTTGCTGCCATTACGTGGCACTGTTTTCGAAAGCTTGCTTGTTGTGCAGCCGTTTATCAGCGAAAGTGATTCGTTCNTCTTGCGAGGTCGAGATCCAGGCGAGCAAATTCTTCAGCCAGGATTTTTTAAGCAGTGAGGGGTGGCTTTTGGGCAGCGGACGTGCGTAAGTCGCGAGCCGTAGCTGTGCCGAGCTTACGTTTGTCCGGAACCTAGAAAGTAGTCTGCTATGCAATCGAAGCAAGTCAAAACCGTCTTGATTCTTCTGCCTTGCACAGTCGTTGTCTGCATTATTCTGCCTTGCACAGTCGTTCCAGAGTTGTTGCTGCCATTACGTGGCACTGTTTTCGAAAGCTTGCTTGTTGTGCAGCCGTTTATCAGCGAAAGTGATTCGTTCTTCGCCTTCTCTGCCAGCATGCTGCCTCCCATGTCCAGCTCGATGAGTCAACTGTCGGCGTGGGCGACGGAGGCGCCGCGACCTA
The DNA here is from genome assembly GCA_003297005.1 of Symbiodinium sp. clade A Y106. Taxonomy (NCBI): domain Eukaryota; class Dinophyceae; order Suessiales; family Symbiodiniaceae; genus Symbiodinium; species Symbiodinium sp. clade A. The sequence goes on along the minus strand of BGNK01006620.1, from coordinate 20,535 downwards.
GGAGATGCATAGCGGCGTGCCGTGAGTGTCAANTCTTCGCCTTCTCTGCCAGCATGCTGCCTCCCATGTCCAGCTCGATGAGTCAACTGTCGGCGTGGGCGACGGAGGCGCCGCGACCTAGGAGATGCATAGCGGCGTGCCGTGAGTGTCAAATCCGGAGGTGCAGGGAGAACGTCGTCTGCAGTTGCTGCAGCTTCTCTGGGGCCACCTCAAACGTGCCTACTACCGAGCAGAGGAAGTACAGGCAGGTTCTCGCATCCCGGACTCGTAGACTTTTCGTGGGAGCTCCGTCTCGCAGGGCTCGGTGTTACTGCATGGGTGGCTGGATGATGTCCTCCGGCTGCCGACACAAGAGCCTGGTCCTAAGTGTTCAGTTTCACACCGGCTTGAGACGGCAACGATTCCGAGGCGTGAGATCCTCCACGACTCCTATCACGCTGCTGCGATGCCGGGAGCAGGCGGGTGAGAGATTTCACACTACACAGACGTCAAGCCCTCCTCCGGCAGGCAGAGGGAACTGTCTGCGCACGGTCAAGTTGCTGGCCCCCGGCTTCAGCGGAGCTAGCCGCAGAGCGACAGTCGGGAAGCTGCTCGAAGCAGCCGCTGGCCGGCATTTGACTCGGTCAGGACAGAGAACGGCATGCGGCATGCACTGGACCCAGGCCATCATGCTGGGCAAGCAGAACGACCCCAGGGGATTGACGGAAGAGTTGGAGCAGTTCTTGTACATCCTGAACCTGCTCGACTGCTCCACGGCTGCATCTGTGTCTCGTGTCTGCAGCAGGGCTCCTTCCGTTAGCTCTCCTCCGAGATCTGGCGGAGCTGCCGCCTCCAGCAGTCACAACCTGGGAAGCTCTCCATGCCGCCATCGAGGCAAGCGGAATACAGATCAAAGTTGGCAGACTTCGCACCGTTGTATCGGTCAAGGCTTCCGCGAGCTCGTGCGGACCGCCATGAAGGCTCGCATCGCAAACATTGCAGAGCCCGGCGTCACAANGGCTTCCGCGAGCTCGTGCGGACCGCCATGAAGGCTCGCATCGCAAACATTGCAGAGCCCGGCGTCACAACCGGTGGCAGCGCCGATGCAACTGGCCTCTTCAACTAGCTCTTGCGAGGCCGAGATTCAGGCGAGCAAATTCTTCAGGCAGGATTTTTTAAGCAGTGAGGGGTGGCTTTTGGGCAGTGGACGTGCGTAAGTCNAGTAGTCTGCTATGCAATCGAAGCAAGTCAAAACCGTCTTGATTCTTCTGCCTTGCACAGTCGTTGTCTGCATTACTCTGCCTTGCACAGTCGTTCCAGAGTTGTTGCTGCCATTACGTTGCACTGGTTTCGAAAGCTTGCTTGCTCTGCAGCCGTTTATCAGCGAACGCGATTCGTTCTTCGCCTTCTGCCCTCGCTTGTTGCCTGAGCCTCTCGCTCGGAACTTAGATTTGAGGATAGTTTGCTTCGAACCCACACACGTCCNGAACGCGATTCGTTCTTCGCCTTCTGCCCTCGCTTGTTGCCTGAGCCTCTCGCTCGGAACTTAGATTTGAGGATAGTTTGCTTCGAACCCACACACGTCCAGCACGACGAAAACCATCGTGTGTTCGCTGCAAATCAGGCCTAAACCACCCGAAGATGACGACAAGCGTACAGACCTCAGTCGAAGCGAGGCATAGGTTCGCGAGGTTCGTCAGCTGCCGCTGCGACTGCGTTACCGGCNGCGTTACCGGCCCTTGCCCCGAGGTATGCACGGAGCAACTGCTTTCGCTGCTCCGAGCTTGGCTCCACGCAGGCGAAACAGGCTGGGACCCTCGCACGAGTCGTGCAGCAGAACTTAATGCTGTCACTCACGCGAGGTCAACTGGACGAGCTTGAGCAGCAGCTGCTCCAGGTCTACGGTTGGCTATTGGACGAGGAGACGTGTTTGCCGGACTGCTTTATGCCACTTGAACAGACCAGNCGAGTCGTGCAGCAGAACTTAATACTGTCACTCACGCGAGGTCAACTGGACGAGCTTGAGCAGCAGCTGCTCCAGGTCTACGGTTGGCTATTGGACGAGGAGACGTGTTTGCCGGACTGTTTTATGCCACTTGAACAGACCAGGGTGCATTGGAAGGAGCAGAATGCGGAGTGGTGGCAATTGTTTACTTTGGCCACCGATGTCGAAGACTGGCTCCGCACGCGGCAGGGACCCAAGCTNCATTGGAAGGAGCAGAATGCGGAGTGGTGGCAATTGTTTACTTTGGCCACCGATGTCGAAGACTGGCTCCGCACGCGGCAGGGACCCAAGCTAGGACAGTAGTGAAGGAATGGACGCGATTCGAGACGTGCGAGCAGAGGCACGCCATCGCACGCCGCATCGCACACGCCGGCGGCTGACTCTCGAGGCGGGCGGAATACAGATGAAAGTTTGCAGACTTCGCACCGNAATGGACGCGATTCGAGACGTGCGAGCAGAGGCACGCCATCGCACGCCGCATCGCACACGCCGGCGGCTGACTCTCGAGGCGGGCGGAATACAGATGAAAGTTTGCAGACTTCGCACCGTTGTATCGGTCAAGGCTTCCGCGAGCTCGTGCGGACCGCCATGAAGGCTCGCATCGCAAACATTGCAGAGCCCGGCGTCACAACCGGTGGCAGCGCCGATGCAANTTCCGCGAGCTCGTGCGGACCGCCATGAAGGCTCGCATCGCAAACATTGCAGAGCCCGGCGTCACAACCGGTGGCAGCGCCGATGCAACTGGCGTCTTGAACTAGCTCTTGCGAGGCCGGGAACCAGGCGAGCAGATTCTTCAGCCAGTTTTTTTAAGCAGTGAGGGGTGGCTTTTGGGCAGTGGACGTGCGTAAGTCTCGAGCCGTAGCCGTGCCGAGCTTACCTTNGCTTCAAGTAGATTTGCTATGTAATCGAAGCGAGTCAAAACCGTCTTGATTCTTCTGCATTGCACGGTCGTTGTCTGCATTATTCTGCCTTGCACAGTCGTTCCAGAGTTGTTGCTGCCGTTACGTGGCACTGTTTTCGAAAGCTTGCTTGTTCTGCAGCCGTTTATCAGCGAAAGTGATTAGGTTGCAAGCTCGAGGTGTGGCGTGACGACCGCAGCTTTCGATCCTTTAGCTGCATACGCCCTCTCTGTGCTTCGTAGCGATGCAGGCTGGNCGTGACGACCGCAGCTTTCGATCCTTTAGCTGCATACGCCCTCTCTGTGCTTCGTAGCGATGCAGGCTGGGTCGCATTGTACATGCGCAGCTTGTGTTCACGGAGACACCTGCCGCGTAACAGGTTCAGCGACGACGACCTCCTCACAACCGAAGCACGCGCAGACGAACGCAGGCAGGAAGCACACGGCGGAGGCGAGCGTGTCCTTTGCCTGTGCAGGTGGTGCACTCTGTCTACCAGTACGTGGACACCGATGACGAGGCTGCGAGTCTGCACGGCCTAAGTGCAACGCGAGGGTGGAGTCGTCACCGTCAGGCAACCGGTTTTCTCGGCGTGCATCCGAGCCTTCGTGCCGGGGCCTCGAGCGGACCCGTCGTAGCACGCGTCTTAGCTAAAGTCGAAGTCGTGCCAGGATTCGCCGCCTCGCATTATGGTGATGCCGGTGGGGACCTTCGTCGTCGTGACCACGCCGCAGGCCGGCACGGCAGAATACGGGGCACGAGCCGCAGCTACGCAGTGCCAGGATGTTCGCCTCCATTATCTATGCTCTGGGATCTATTTGATTCCTGTGGCGACCTCGGCCGATCGCAAGATGTCGTCCGAAAGCTTCGAGCTTCTGAGGCCGACAACCACATCTACGCGATGGAGGCACATGCCGAACTACCGGTCGGGGCCGGACGCTCGGTGGGACAGGCACCTTCGACACCGACGGTGCGGCCTCGCGTCCTGCCGAGGTCAGCGTCCTGAGTCGCGGCATCCGATATCGCATCTGAAGGCTCGCTTACGGTGCGGCCTCGCGCCCCCGCGTGAGCAGGGTTTGGTACAGGAACGCGCGCTGCCGTAAAAAAAAAGACGGCGAGCAAAGACTTCGGACAGAGTCAGCGTGCACGAGCAGTGCAGAGAGCGTGGTGTGTCGACAACCGAAGCCGTTGCACTGCTGCGTCCCGCAGCATGTCTTTCGGCTTCGCGGTACCTCGCTCCGCTCCGGTGCGACTCCAGGCCCGAGCAGCCAGATTGCCGGCATGGTTGACCCGGGACAGCATGCGAGGCCCATACTGACGAGATTTGGCGGCTCGAGCAAATAGAGGGTTTGATAACGGAGCAGCCATGTGGAGTGGTGCGAGTGCCGGAAGGGGTCGCGGAGGCAAGGCCTACGGGAAAGCAAAGAGCTCGAAGAGCTGGACATCTGCGAGCTGGGACTCGACATGGGACGCGGGCAAGGGCAAGTCCGCCGACTGGAACTCCACGGGAGATTGGAGCCAGAACTGGACCGAGGAGAAGGGGCAAGCCAAAGGAAAGGGCGGCCAGCCGCGCGACTACATCCCGAGGCTCGAAGGTCGCTATGCTTTTAGCAAGGCGGTGTTGCGCCCCTACTCGGATGAGCAGGGCTGCGCCATGTACACCAACGCGGCAGGCACCGGCGTGGCAGCTCTCGGCAAGGATAACCTTCGTCAGGTGCTTGATTGGCGCAACTCCGAACTCGTACGGCGTCCCCCCGTGGGCGTCTCGACCATCTCGGGCTCGATCAAAGGATTGAAGGCGACACTCGACAGCTGCATCGAGAACGACGACCTCATGACGTCGCTAAAGAGCTTGGCACAGCTGCTGAAGAGTCGCAAAGGACGAGCCTTCTTAGATGCTTGCGAGATATTGACCAAGGAGCGTACAGGGAACGTGCCACAGGACAAGCTTGCTGACGCGCTGCTTTGCTGGCTCGGCTTCCTCCGAGAGAACAAGAGCGTACTTGCCGCTGCTCTGCCTAAGGTGGCGGTGTCGACGAGTTCCCTCTACCTGGGATCGATGCAAATCCTGGAAGCGACAACGATGTGCAACGCCTTGAGCAACTGGTCGCAGAAGGTTCCCGTGACGGGAAGCAACCAGGAGACCCTCGCGCACTGGCAAGCCGTGCCGAAGGACCTGCAGCGGCTCAAAGCCTTCCTCTTGGCCTCCATGCAGTTGCGCCACACCGAAGGCGCGGCGTGGCTTCGACAGAATGGTTTGGGCGGAGATTCGGACGAGGAGGACGCCGCTTGGGGAGTGCCCGATGCCGGATCGCGTCGTCGTCGCTCTGCTTCATCTAGCAGCACCGACTCTAGTGCACGGCGCAAGAAGAAGGCCGCGAAGAAAGAGAAGAAACGTGCCAAAGAGGACAAGAAAGAGGGTTCCGGTGTCCCAGCGGTCGTGTCCGAGGCCAAGAAGTCCTCAACGGCAGCTCCGGAAGCCAGTCTGCTCAGCTCCGAAGAAGATGCAGCGGCCTGCGAGGACGACGCGGCCTACAGCATTTCGGACACAGACAAGGACATGCGTCGTCGCAAGGGCGGTTCTGAGAGCGTGGACTCCGGCAAGCACCGCAAGAAGAAGACCGCAAAGAAGGAGAAGAAGCGTGCGGACAAGGAAGGGAAGCATCGTGCGGCCACTCCACTTTCGGGGCCTTCCGGACCGGACCCGAAGGAGGAGGTGAGGCCGTCGAATGCGACAGGCTTCATCGACTCGCAGGACGACCGCCCGGGGCAGACTGAAGAGACATCAGCGACAAAGGAACCCTGAGATTAGCAGCCAAACTGACCGATGTGAGCTAGCAGCCGGCCTCGCATATATGCGGTGCGGACGAAGTCCCCGTGTATCGAGGACGACACAGTCGGAGTAGCGTGGCCCGGTGCTTCCGGCACACGTCAGCAAAGAGATCGGCGGCCGACTGCAACGGTTTGCATTGCATGCCCTCCACATCCGTTGCTGTCGTTGTTTCCTGGGAGCAGGCATGGCATGCCTTCGGTGGTTCGCGACGACTGTTCTTGCCATAGCGCGGAGGCCTCGGCGCGAAAGCTTTCTGCATTGCCGCGATCACGGACAGAAGAAGGTCGGGCCTGAACCAGACGCAGCTAGACTCGCCCGCGAGTGTGCGCCAGCCTTAGCAGCAGTCTGGTAAAGCCAGCAGCGGTTCGTTGTCTGAAGACGCATTCGTGTGGGTCAGGGGTATCATCTTCCGCTCGACGCGAGGCCTTCGTTGTCTTCGTCTTCATCTGCGCAAACACCTGCAGCGACGAGGCAAGGGGGTGAATCCAAGAAGTCCTGGGCACTGCCGGGTGGTTCTGAACTCTGCCCGGGAGACGATGACGAAAGATGCAACCTGGCATCGGACGGATCCGGCGCGCAAGGGCTCGCCGATGAGTCTGGAGGATGCGTTTTCTGCAACCCGAACCGCTTGCGTGCGGCCCTTCGGATGCGACGTGGCGCAGTCATGACGCACGTGCTTTCCAGATTTCCGGATGATATTTTGCAGAGGGCGCTGCGGCAGATAGAGAAGCACGTCGGGAAGGTCGCCGCCGCTCAGTGGAAGCTTCGAGTTGCTCGTTGCCAATGGCGACGTGATCCANCCAGATTTCCGGATGATATTTTGCAGAGGGCGCTGCGGCAGATAGAGAAGCACGTCGGGAAGGTCGCCGCCGCTCAGTGGAAGCTTCGAGTTGCTCGTTGCCAATGGCGACGTGATCCACGGAGACCTCGACTTGCCGTCAAGTGCGTGCGTGCCAGACAGCCCAAACCTAAATGCGCGAGGAAACGAAAGAAGTCGCGACGGACGCGCCGTCGTTGCANCCAATGGCGACGTGATCCACGGAGACCTCGACTTGCCGTCAAGTGCGTGCGTGCCAGACAGCCCAAACCTAAATGCGCGAGGAAACGAAAGAAGTCGCGACGGACGCGCCGTCGTTGCAGGACGAGAACGCCTGTATTGCGGCCCTGTACAGGGGAGGACGAACAGTTCCAGCACGTTGGGTCCGAGCGCACGAACGACTGCTGGGGCGTTGCCATCGACGATCCGATAGAAGAGGCCTCCTGACGTGCGATCCATAGGTTACCTGCAGCCTCGGTGCGGGCNCAGTTCCAGCACGTTGGGTCCGAGCGCACGAACGACTGCTGGGGCGTTGCCATCGACGATCCGATAGAAGAGGCCTCCTGACGTGCGATCCATAGGTTACCTGCAGCCTCGGTGCGGGCGTGCTTGTCCCCGAGCCGAAAATTGTCGGTTCCGTCAGCTCGACCGTTTCGTGTAGTGATGGGCCGTCGACTATGCAGACGGCAGGCAAGCCAATCCGTATGCTCCGTTATCGTTGTCAGNGGTTCCGTCAGCTCGACCGTTTCGTGTAGTGATGGGCCGTCGACTATGCAGACGGCAGGCAAGCCAATCCGTATGCTCCGTTATCGTTGTCAGGCTCGAGCAGGCATTCCGATTTCGGCACGGCTAACTTAGATTCCGGCCGGTTTTCTGGACAGCGTCCGTCATGCGCGGTGCCGACCTCTGATTGGCATTCCAAGCTATGCAGTCATCGTCCCTAGCCTCCGTATCTTCAATGTCACCGGAAACATGCCGCACACCATGTCCTAGCTGCGGCAGCCGGAGTAAGGCCGTAAAAGTGTCGGGAAGACAGTCGCGGCAACTCGCATCCTATGCTTTGGTGAAATTGTTCTTGGTTTGGGGATTGTCTGGTTGGCGTGCTGTGCGATCGAGGCGCGATGATCTTGCGATGGCCGGCAGTGCTGCTCTGCGTCAGCGTGTGCGTGCCCGAGCACAGTCGCAGACTATCTGGTAGTCCACGACGTCTAGGTCGGCCGTGTTAGAAGACGCGGATGTGGACGCAACTGCAAGCTCGCCGCGGCCTCGGCGCGACACCTCGAGGCAAGAAGTTTCGACAGCGATGCGAGAGGCACGAGCTTGTCCCAGTCAATCTCGACTACCGAGGTCGTCGCCTTCGACGACGCATCCCTATGGTTCCTGCGTACGGTTAACTGCCGAAGAGCGCCNAGTTTCGACAGCGATGCGAGAGGCACGAGCTTGTCCCAGTCAATCTCGACTACCGAGGTCGTCGCCTTCGACGACGCATCCCTATGGTTCCTGCGTACGGTTAACTGCCGAAGAGCGCCAGAACTTGATTCAGGCGCTTTGTTGCTACGCCAAGAGTTGCTCTTGTAGCCGAGGGAAGCACGTGTGATCGAGCGTACTACCGTCNGAACTTGATTCAGGCGCTTTGTTGCTACGCCAAGAGTTGCTCTTGTAGCCGAGGGAAGCACGTGTGATCGAGCGTACTACCGTCCTGTAGGTGCCGCAAGGTCTTCGGTTGGTAGTAGGTCTAACCATCGGTCGACCGTGTACCTGCGTTACGACGGAATCTGCGCATCCGGCTCAGGCTCTCCGCCGAGTGCACGAACGCGAANTGTAGGTGCCGCAAGGTCTTCGGTTGGTAGTAGGTCTAACCATCGGTCGACCGTGTACCTGCGTTACGACGGAATCTGCGCATCCGGCTCAGGCTCTCCGCCGAGTGCACGAACGCGAAGGCGGCGTGGATCATCGTCTACAGCACAGGATCAGCGAATTGCGTCTTGGCTCGGCGACGCATGCACCACCGTCCCATGCCAGAATCCGAGGCAGGAAGATGCCGAAGCACACATGGATACCGTCGACTTCCCGGCCGACTCGAGGCTTCGGGCGGCTTCGCGGGATGTCACGTAGAGTGCACTTGGACAAAGCTCAGCCTTCGGAGGTCCACGGAGTCCACGGAACCCCTAGCCTCCTGCTCGGGCTCGCCGGCACGTCGGCACGGCCCTTAGCGTCTCACCCACGTTCGTCTCTGCCTGCATGGCCTTGGAAACGCGGCCGAGTTGTCCTCGCAAGCGTCGCGTGGAAGACGACGACGGTGCGTCCTGCAACTTACGTCTGGTCTGGAGTCCATAGCTCTCGACTCGATCGTCTTACAGCGATCAGGTCCACCGAGACTAACTCTAGCGAGCGAGACGGGTTCGACAGCGAGGACGTNGTGCGTCCTGCAACTTACGTCTGGTCTGGAGTCCATAGCTCTCGACTCGATCGTCTTACAGCGATCAGGTCCACCGAGACTAACTCTAGCGAGCGAGACGGGTTCGACAGCGAGGACGTGTTGCATGTTAGTGTCGCGTGTTGTGTGGAGCCGCATCGCCCGGTGCAGACGAACGCCGACATCTTCGTCTCGGAAGCACGGTCGGGGTCTTGGACCGGCTTGTCGCAGTCGTGGCCGACATGTCTCGCAGCAGGTGGACGACGGACGTGGGCGTCCCGGCCACGCAGGAGGAGCTCGAGCGCAGAGGCTTCCAAGGACCGCCCGCCATGCAGCCGGATGAGATACTGGAAGTGCCGCCCGACGGCGACTGCTTGTTTCATTGTGCTGTGACTTGTCGGAACGTGCAACGTCTGCGATCCTCCGCGCAAGATCCAGCTGGCTTCATGTCGGAGCGGCGATGCGAGAAAGACCTCGCGGAGGCTTCCAGAAGGCTGCGCCGCATTTGCAGTGCAGCAGCCGCAAAGGCCGGCCGTGACGACGTTGTGAAAATGCTGCGCTCCGCCCGTCTGCCGGAGGGTGGTGTTGTGTGGTTCCTCGCCCAATGGCTCGAGGGGAGTATCTGGGTCACCCTCGACGGTGTGTCGGGGGAGTTCGATGTTCTCGTCGGTGAGGGACCCATCGCCTGCAAACTGGTACTATGCACTGTGGTGAATGGCACCGGACGCTCTTCGCCTCACTACAGGCTGGCGGGAAGCTGGGTAGCTCAACTGTAGGATCAAGCAGCCAGTGAGGTCTAGACCGTGCAACAAGATGCGGTGCGGACGTGGTCCCCGCGATGTTGCAGCGGAAGAGGAAGATTAGCTGCGCGAGGATGCCTCGAGAGCAAAAGCGCTTCATGCACGGCACGGACACGCGTCGTAGCGGCACCATTGCAAGAGATTGGTGTTGGCTCGAGCGGAATATCTGAAGTCTCCGCAACAGCTACAGAGTGTCATGCTTAGTCTTCGTCTTCTTTGGGCGATCTGTGCTGCGGTCGTGCCGGGTCCTTACTGCGACGGCTCTCGTGCATCGAATTCGTACACGATGCAGGCATGGCGTTCAGGATACGCAGCCGCAGCCGTCTTCGTCGTCGCGGAGCACTCAGATTAGGACCTGAATTGCAGAGACGAGACCGATTGTCGGAGCAGGACGAAACGCAGAGATACGGATGTGCATCAGGTCCTCGTCCTCTTCTACATCGTCTTCTGCGTCTGCGTCACAGAAGCAGCCGCCGTGCAGAGGACGCCGCGGCAGACACTTTTGGAACGTGCCCGACGGACCTCAGCGCTGCCCGGGTGCCGACGGCCAAAGCTGCGAGTTCGCCCTGGACGGATCGGGTGGAGCAGGGGTCGCGGACGAGACNCGCCGCGGCAGACACTTTTGGAACGTGCCCGACGGACCTCAGCGCTGCCCGGGTGCCGACGGCCAAAGCTGCGAGTTCGCCCTGGACGGATCGGGTGGAGCAGGGGTCGCGGACGAGACCGGGAAGTGCGTTTTCTGCAACCCTGATCGTCTACGTGCGGTGCATCGGGCCAACAACGGCCGACTTCTCACGCACCTGCTGGTCGCGCTGCCAGAAGCGCTTTTGAAGACGGCCCTGAGTAGGGTCGAACGCCACATTGACCGAGCCACGGCCAAGGATTGGAAACACAGGGTGAAGCGATGCAAGACGCGCCGAAACCCAGAACGTGCTCGTCGCGGACCTCGAGGCAAATACAAGAGAAGGGAACCGGATCGAATTCGCGACGACGGAGGAAGAGGCAAAAAAATATATGCCAACAAAAAGAAATCGAAGAAAACGGGCAAGAGCACTCCGGCAAAAGAGACAGCGAGGGAAGGCACGCCGTCTGCGCAAGGCAGCCGTCGTCGTCGAGATGCAGCCAACTCGTGGGGTGTGCAGAAGCCGTGCCGGTCGTGAGCCGGCTAGGCTTGGATGCTGCTGTGTCGGATGGACACACTGACGGAGCGGGCGAAGCCCCCGCCGGTGTGCGCGAATGCACGGCACCACACGATTCGAGGTACAGAAACAAGACGCGGAGCTGCTACGGGCCTGCTGTATGCAACAGATTGCAGTTGTCCTCGCGCGTACTTGTAGCTGCGGCCAATGCACACCGTCTCGGCTCGAGACCTGATGCCCTGTACGCCGCACGAGCGCAGATGGATGCGTGGCCCTGCCCTCGAACTTCTTTTTCCTCAGCTGCACTTAGTGGCATTGCTGATTGTGGAGGAGAGTGCCTTTGCCGGACGCCGAGCTGCCCTGGCCTCGAGCCCTCAGAGCACCTCGCCGTTTCGCGCACCGTTCCGCGTGTGTTCAGTGCATAAGCTGGCAGGTGCGACGGTGCCGATGCGGAGGCCGGAGGCAGGCGGTCCTTGCACGTCGTCACGATGATTCGGTCTCGCAGGCAAGCGCATCACCTGCCAGCGCCTTCGAGGACGAGCGAAGCGTGCTTATGCCCGTGCGTGCACGCACAGTTGGCTCTGATACAGGACATGCAACCTTTCCAGGCAGAGCAAGACTTTCTTACTGCACGATTTTGCGATCTCTCTGCGGACGGTACGAGCTTCGCCAGATGCCTAGACGAGATGGAACGGATCTTGGGGCCGGACGAAGCCACGGACCAGATGAGCCTGCTCTGCGAGTACACCTGCGAGCAAGCCGCGCATCTGCTGCGCGAGGAGCAGAGCCAGATGCGGCGAGAGCAAGATAGCGGCCCTGGATGGGCTCTCTCTGTCGGCTCCAAGTGGTGCGACCGCATCTTCACGCACGGAAAGTCTTGGGAGATTCGAGGATGCCACTGTCGCAAGCATCTGCACGAGCGCATTGCGATAGCCCGCGCAGGCACCGGTCAGCTAGTAGGAGAGGTGACGATCGGCGAGTCGCGGGAGGTGTCGTGGCAGGAACTGGAAGCTGCGGTGGATCTACATCACATACAAGATCTATCCGTGCTTCGGTACAAGAAGCCGCATGCGTGGGTGCTGCAGGACGTCCAAGCCTACGTCGAGCCAAGGCCATACGTACACCCGACGGGATGTGTCATCTGGATCCCTCTACGTCAGACCGGAGCACGAGGTCGGCGCCCGTCGGATGCAAAGCCGTCGCGGAAGACAGACCCGCGGCGCGACGCCTCCAAGAAGACGTCCGGTCGAAGCGCCTGGGAGAAGTTGCTCGAGAGACGCCAGAGCAGCGCATCCTACTCTACGCTGCAACGAGACGAACATGCAAGAGCGGAACGGGCGCGTCTTGCACGCTTGGCCAGAAAGTTCCCCACCATCTACAGTCGCCAGCCCGAGGAGCTCGGGTGGATGTCGATGAGGGCGCGGGCATTCCAAAACTGGTGTCGGTTCGGATGCAGCAGCATGTGCCCCGTGTGTGACCGCATGGTGCCGCAGCCGTACAGGGCAGGAGCGAAGACAAAAAGGCCGGACTGTGACGCCACCCTCGTCAAGTGCAGTCACTGCAAGACAGAAAGCGAGCAAGGATACAGCGTGCCGAAGCCCGAGGACGTCCCCCGCCGACTGCGCCGACTTCGTCCGGAGGTCGTCGAGGCGCTCAGGCCATTTACGGTCCACTGCGGTCGCGAAGAGCGAGCGATGCACGGGTACGCCGTGCACACCGACATGCTCCGATTTTCCTTCAAGAAAAACACCGTGGAAGCGGCTCTTGCCGGCCTGGCTCCTGTACATCGCAAGAGGGGTGAGAAGGCTCTCTTATACTTGCTTGACGCAACGGACAGTGCCTACGCCAAGTTTTGGCGGCTGCATCATCGGTTCTTGTATGCCCGGCGACGCAGATTGGGAAACGGCGACATCCAGCAGGATTCGCCCGTCAAGCGCCTGCCTGTCAACTTCCTCGAAACGGTGGGACTAGAGTGCGCACTCTGGCCACATCTGTATTGGCGGACGGACATGACGGAAACCTTTGCCAGGAGCCGCGACTCGCGCAGGGTCGGCAAGAGGCGTCGTTGCGCGGCTTGGGATGACGTCGACGACGAGGACGAGGGTGGCGACACGAGTAGACGTCACAGCGCGAAGGCCAGCTTCTTGGCCAAAGCACGTTCGAGCGTGCTAGGCTATGCCACAGATGGTTTGCTACTTCAGTACGTCTACGACCTGTGGCTGTTTACCACGGTCGGAGGCGCACGCAATTCGACGAGCGGCNTCTTGGCCAAAGCACGTTCGAGCGTGCTAGGCTATGCCACAGATGGTTTGCTACTTCAGTACGTCTACGACCTGTGGCTGTTTACCACGGTCGGAGGCGCACGCAATTCGACGAGCGGCACCACACGCGAGGCTTTGGCCTCCAAACCGTATTCGCCGGAGCTCTGGAAGCACTATCATGCAGCTCTCGTGGACCTCCAGAAACAGCTGGGCCTGCCGNCCACACGCGAGGCTTTGGCCTCCAAACCGTATTCGCCGGAGCTCTGGAAGCACTATCATGCAGCTCTCGTGGACCTCCAGAAACAGCTGGGCCTGCCGCAGCTGTTCGTGACAGTCGCCCCGTACGAATGGAGCCTTCCTTATCATGTCTCCCTCGAGGATGAGCTCTACAAGTGCCTGCGCCAGAGACTTCATGGACCTACCGCGGAAACTCTGCACGTCGCNTTCGTGACAGTCGCCCCGTACGAATGGAGCCTTCCTTATCATGTCTCCCTCGAGGATGAGCTCTACAAGTGCCTGCGCCAGAGACTTCATGGACCTACCGCGGAAACTCTGCACGTCGCGCATGTACTGAGTCAGGCCGTCAAGGGCCTTCTGACCGGTGCGAACGAACGTGCACGGGGCCCGCAGCACAGCCACGTCTTTTCGACGTCGGCCACAGGGAGCGTGCGGGCCTGGGTGGCGCGGCTGGAGTTTCAGGACGGCAAGCGGCAACGCCGCAACTACGGTGCGACCCAGGCGTATCACGGCCGAGGAGCAGTGCACGTGCATATCCTGCTTTGGCTGCAAGACATGGAACGAATGGATCTAGCAGGCCAGATACGCGCAGACATACCCGGAGACGACGAGCCGCAGTTGCGGGATCTCGTTTTAGGGTCGCAGCTCGATTGGACCACCAGCGGATGGCCGCTCAGGAAAGAGCCGACCAGAGTCTCGCCGGACACTGGTCTCTTGGAGTTGCACCATCCAGAGGAGGCGTACGCTAAACATTGTCGTGCATACCTAGTGGACGTGCTATCGGCGCTGCAGTGCCACGTGGACGTCATCGCGTCCGATGGCCGCAGTATGATCCTGAAGTACTGCGCCAGCACCTCGTTCGCACAGAGAGCTGTCTGTTCGTTCCGGCCGGGAAGATCTGATCACCTAGGTTACCTGCCCAAGTTCTCCAGTTCCTTCGCGCAGGAGATGCTCAACGACCAGGCTACCGGCTTTTCGCTGGCGAGGCGCATACTCTCGGACTACCACCCTCTGCAGCCGGAAATGGTGTTGCAGCTTGCGGCCCAGCAACTTCCGCAGTTCCTGTCACCGGCGGTCGTACGCAAGTTCTGCGTGCCGGTGCCTTGGCTGCGAGACCCGCCGAAGCTGGTTCGGAACTATATGGCCTCTCCTTGGCGTCGCGCTGGCATGTCTTTGCTCCAATACCTGCGTCTGGCCGGCGGCAACGGGCAGGTCGCACAGTGCTATCGTCGTCATCACCGCATCGCCCAGATCTCGCAGCCCCTGATTCCCTGGATAAATACCTGTCCGGAACTGGGGAAGATCCTCGTTGCCTGCAACATGTACAGCTACACCAGCCACCTGTACTTTGGACAATGGCTGATCTTGCACGTGCCTTTCAAGCGACTGGAAGACTTGTGGGACGATCGTGTGAACTGCCTGCCGGAGGAGCTTCGCTACCTCGGGTTATGTCTTCTCCATCGACCAACTTTCTGGAGAACACCGGTCGGACTCGTCGAACAGATGGAGACGGAAGCCCGCACTGCGAGTTACATCAAGAACGTGGTGGCGCAGGTCCAGGCGCGCATCGAGCTGGTGGATGCCTACTTGAGCGGCCAGCTGCAGCGAGGACCGGCAGACGCAACCCCGCCGGCAGATGCACCTAGCTCCATCAACGTCAGCAGCTTCGCACCCGAGCAGTCTTTCGTCTACACGACACTCCAGGAGAGAGTGCAAGTGGCCATGAGAGAAAGATGGCCGGACGACGCAGACGAGGATGCTTGGAGGCACTGGCTCCTAACATCCGATACGGCCGATGTTCGCCGGCCGCTTGCGGTACTGGGCCCGGCGGGAAGCGGCAAGAGCACAGCCGTTCAGGCCGTCCTTCGGGCTGCGGTCCGAAACGGAGCCCGCGTCGGCGTGGCTTGCCCAACCGGGTTACTAGCCTCTCGGTACAAGATCGAGAATCCGGACTTGGACGTGGACACCCTGCATGGCATGTTCGCGTTGCACAAGCCGGAAATAGCCACGCTGGAGATGATGTCTTGCTACGACCTGATCGTAATCGACGAGATAGGACAGGTGCCTCTCTGGGTCTTTGAACGCATCCTTCGGCTATGGGACGCCTCGGAGCGTCGAACGGCCTTGGTATTCGTTGGCGATTTTTGTCAACTCAGAGGTCCCGATGGTACCCTGGCGACGCAGAGCCTGCGTTGGCCGGACACACAGGTCCTGCATCTGCGATCCATGCGTCGATGCAAATGCGATCGCTTGCGATGGAAACTGGAGCTGCTTCGCGGCGCAGTCCCTTCGGGGCCACAGCTGAAGAAGCTGCTGCGCGGCCACAGTGTGGATCGCTCGGGCGGCCCGCCCACGTTCGACACCGTGGCAGCAGTGCTCGCCAAGAAGCCCACGACCCAGTTCGTGACGATCTCTCGCCGAGGCTCGGCGGTTCTGAACGCGCTGGCCACTCGAGCCCTGTTTGGAGAGCGGGAACCACTGGGAGTTGTGCTAGCGGACCCGGACGACAATTCCTGGAACTTTCGGGGACTGCAGCGCACAGGCGCAGAACCCGTTCGCCTGGCGGTCTTCGAGGGAATGCGTGTCACCATTACGAGGAACGAAGACAAGCAACATGGCTTCGTCAACGGTATGGGAGGTTGCGTGCGCCGACTTCGCAGGAGCGGCGTGGAGGTTCTGCTCGACAACGGCAAGGTAGCGCTCGTGCATCCGACGACACAGGAGTACGAGCTCTCGGACGGAAGCACGCGCTCTACCACCGCGCTGCCGTTGCGTCCAGGCTACAGCACTACTTTGCACAAAATTCAAGGCGCTACGCTCGAGCACCTCACGATCTGGCTGGATGTGCCGTTCGTGCGGGGTGCCGCCTATGTGGCTCTCTCCCGGGTGCGCAAGGACCAGGACTGGCAATTCCTGGGCGCCATCCACAGGAAACACTGCATGCCGGCGGAGTGTCCCTAGCCGACGCCGTGACCTCGGGTCTCGAACATGATGCTGCACTGCGACCGAACGCGTCAGACGGCGCCGAGAGCCGGTTGCGAGGAAAGGGCTATCACTGTCCCGACGGATGTTCTGCTGTCACTTGCACCGAACCGCATAACAGCCAGACACATGAGAGGTCACGAGCAAACGCCTCCGTCGGCTCTAACAGCGAAGTTCGCATGCCGTAGATTGCGGGCCGTCAGTTTCGTTCCACCTACGCGCTGAGCTCGGCCTCGAAGCATTTGCATTAGGACTTCTCGCGGTAAGCACTCCGAGGACATGGGCCCGCCAGCTCGGGCTATTGCCTCTTCAGTGGCAGGCCCGTAGGAGTGCTGCCACACGGGAGCGCNCCAGCTCGGGCTATTGCCTCTTCAGTGGCAGGCCCGTAGGAGTGCTGCCACACGGGAGCGCTGCATAGGAAATCGAGCGAGACAGGTTGATTTCACGAACGCCCCGCCAGGAGAGCTGGAATGCGAGGGTGCAAGTGACTTCATCCAGAAGAACAAGGCCAGCCTGCAACGACGACAGCGCAGTAACATGACCGAGTTCGTGGAGCATGGAGACGGACGTAGGCCTTCGCGCCNGCTGGAATGCGAGGGTGCAAGTGACTTCATCCAGAAGAACAAGGCCAGCCTGCAACGACGACAGCGCAGTAACATGACCGAGTTCGTGGAGCATGGAGACGGACGTAGGCCTTCGCGCCGAAGCCGACCATGTCGCCGAAGGCGTACATGCAATATCTTCAGCCAGCTTATCCTACAAGCACGGAGCTGCGCAAACCCACCCGATGCCAGGTTCTCGCGTTCTGCGCCTTCAGGGCCGCNAAGCCGACCATGTCGCCGAAGGCGTACATGCAATATCTTCAGCCAGCTTATCCTACAAGCACGGAGCTGCGCAAACCCACCCGATGCCAGGTTCTCGCGTTCTGCGCCTTCAGGGCCGCCAAGGCCAAAGTGAAACCTCGGCCAAGACGAAAGGCGCGCCGCTTCGATCAGCTCTTGCTTCATGCCGCTTCCGGCCACGCATGCTTCGGCCGCCGAGGCACGACACGTCTGCCCGTTGATCGACGACTCAAGCGGCCCGGAGGCACGGTGCAGACGATGCCATGCTCGTGGTAGAATACGTGTGACGCGGTTCTTGCCGATCAGCATCCGTCCCACGCTTCGCTGATTGAGACGAAAGCGAATTTTTCAGAAGTTTTCGGTTCAACCATGCTTNTACGTGTGACGCGGTTCTTGCCGATCAGCATCCGTCCCACGCTTCGCTGATTGAGACGAAAGCGAATTTTTCAGAAGTTTTCGGTTCAACCATGCTTCGCTGATTTGAACTTACAATGGCTGTCGAAGACAATTGCAAGTGACGGTCACGACATCGCTTCATGATGGCAACTGCAGCTATCAGATATGAGCTTACTGCACGAAGCTCAACCAACCTGTACATCGCCTTGAGGATTTNCAACTGCAGCTATCAGATATGAGCTTACTGCACGAAGCTCAACCAACCTGTACATCGCCTTGAGGATTTCTCGGAGTCCTACGACACACAAGTGACGACCTCTGCCATCGCCGCTGCCGATGCCATGCTCGTGGTAGAATACGTGTGACGCGGTTCTTGCCGATCAGCATCCGTCCCACGCTTCGCTGATTGAGACGAAAGCGAATTTTTCAGAAGTTTTCGGTTCAACCATGCTTNTTCTTGCCGATCAGCATCCGTCCCACGCTTCGCTGATTGAGACGAAAGCGAATTTTTCAGAAGTTTTCGGTTCAACCATGCTTCGCTGATTTGAACTTACAACGGCTGTCGAAGACAATTGCAAGTGACGGTCACGACATCGCTTCATGATGGCAACTGCAGCTATCAGATATGAGCTTACTGCACGAAGCTCAACCAACCTGNGTCCTACGACACACAAGTGACGACCTCTGCCATCGCCGCTGCCGCCACCTCTAAGGCTTTAAAACATCCTCGAAGCTACTACACACGTTATCGCTTCGTAGAGGCAAGCAAGCTAGGACCATAAATTTGTGAGAGAAAAGAAGAAGAAGTGCCATGCCACTGTTTCCTAAACCAAAGTTTAGGAAACTAAACCCTAAAAGGCGGAGCTGGCTAAGGGTGGGAGCCGCACTCAACGGCNAGAGGCAAGCAAGCTAGGACGGTGAAATCTCTAGTTCAATTGCGTATGTCACAAAGGCCTTAATCTCTCTCGCTTGTTCGCTACGTGTAGCCCATAAATTTGTGAGAGAAAAGAAGAAGTGCCATGCCACTGTTTCCTAAACCAAAGTTTAGGAAACTAAACCCTAAAAGGCGGAGCTGGCTAAGGGTGGGAGCCGCACTCAACGGCGCGGGAGGGCGAAATGGCCAGTNTCGCCGCTGCCGCCACCTCTAAGGCTTTAAAACATCCTCGAAGCTACTACACACGTTATCGCTTCGTAGAGGCAAGCAAGCTAGGACGGTGAAATCTCTAGTTCAATTGCGTATGTCACGAAGGCCTTAATCTCTCTCGCTTGTTCGCTACGTGTAGCCCATAAATTTGTGAGAGAAAAGAAGAAGAAGTGCCATGCCACTGTTTCCTAAACCAAAGTTTAGGAAACTAAACCCTAAAAGGCGGAGCTGGCTAAGGGTGGGAGCCGCACTCAACGGCGCGGGAGGGCGAAATGGCCAGTGCGGCCGATGCTCGGCCCCTGGACTCCACGGCTTCAAGCGCGCTCCGAGGCCGACATTCTGCTTCGTTAACGTGCGTGTCCGCCCGGCCATTGACTCAAACTCTGTTTGTGTGCGAAGAAACCCTAAACCCTAAACCCTAAANTGGACTCGACGGCTTCAAGCGCGCTCCGAGGCCGACATTCTGCTTCGTTAACGTGCGTGTCCGCCCGGCCATTGACTCAAACTCTGTTTGTGTGCGAAGAAACCCTAAACCCTAAACCCCTAAACCCTAAACCCCTAAACCCTAAACCCTAGTCCCTAAACCCTAAACCCTCAAGACAGTGATAAATAGAAATTGCTTGTCGTTGTTTGTCAGCACAACTACGGCCCCCGGCCTAGCTCCGCAGCCCAATCCTAAAATCAAAATGAATTTGGAGCTGACTAATAACGGAACGAGCCTCTTCTTGATAAACCAATTTCTCTAAAACCTAGC
>BGNK01006619.1:0-24997 GCA_003297005.1 Symbiodinium sp. clade A Y106 | reverse complement strand
ACCAGGCTAGTGCTGTGGACGGAGATCCAGCACCTTGCATACCAAGGTCGAACAGTTCACTGCACACTGAGGCCTTTTTAGCATCGAGAAACAGACCGCGCCTTGGAAATCAGTATACTATACTATACTATACCCCAACACCCTATTGTAGTTATTCAGGCCTCTACATATGTATGAGGGGAAAAGTGTTCTTTGAGATTTCGAGGGCCAACCCCGGAAATACCCCCCTAAGGGTCCTTATGAAGATGTGTTGGGATTCTCAGATGTTCACTCCTTCCTGCTACGCCAGGGATCCCCAAAGCCCTCAAAAATGCCAAACACCAGCAAACCCCCAGAGCCCCAGAGCCAAACCTCAGAAAACGTCGAAGCTTTCAAGCTCTCTTAATTAGTATCCATACAGAACCAGCATAGAAACACTTACAGTAGCATACAGTAGCTACCCTACTCTAAGCCCTAACCCCGAAACATGTAACTTTAGAGAGTGTGCTGGTCGAAGCCGAAGGGAAGGGTGAACCGGAAGTTGAGAAGTGAAGGTCAAGCAGCGAGGGGCAAAGCTAGAAGGGACGGTTGAAGCCTGCCCAAGCGGGCTCTCTGTACTTCGGGCAGCAAAAGGCGCTCAAAAAAACGACATGCAACTTTAAAACTTTAAACCCCCCATCCCAAATCCCAAACCCCAAACCGATGAAATGGTTCGGCCGGATGCATGTGCACAGGGAGGGAGGTTTCTGGCCGCATGTGCACAGGGAGGGAGGTTTCTGGCCAAAAAAGGTCTCTCGAAGCCCCCCCCAATTCCATAGACCAGGGTGACTAGCGAGAGTGGTTGTCTGTAGTCAGTTTTTGTCATGGTCGTCGAGTCTGTCCG
The DNA here is from genome assembly GCA_003297005.1 of Symbiodinium sp. clade A Y106. Lineage (NCBI taxonomy): Eukaryota > Dinophyceae > Suessiales > Symbiodiniaceae > Symbiodinium > Symbiodinium sp. clade A. The sequence continues at coordinate 24,135 of BGNK01006619.1, read as the reverse complement.
ACCTAATGTAGGAACCTGATTAAGAAACCCTGGGCCTATAACCCCAAAATAGTAGGATTCATATAAGGAACTCTAGTAAAGGCCCAAGGTTTCTTAATCAGGTTCCTACATTATCTTCTTTTCTTTAGAGCCGTCTTCCCTAAACCCTAAACCCTAAAGGGTTTAGGGTTTAGGGTTCTTTTCTGAGAGGTCGCTGCTTCAGCCGGCAGAACTACGGGAGCCCCAATTCCAGGCGCCAGGGGGCTCCGGCACAAAAAGGGGCCTAAGGGCCGAAGCCAAAAAAAAAAAGCTCTTAAGAGCTCTTAGGGTTTAGGATTTGGGGTTTTAGGGCTTTAGGCGTTGTTAGGGTGTAGGATTTGGGGTTTTAGAAGCAGAAAAGCTCTTATGTAGCGGTGTTTCGGGTTTGGGATTTGGTGCTTTAGGGTTTTAGGGTTTTGGTGTTTTAGCTTTTAGGGTTTAGGATTTGGGGTTGTTACAGGGGTTTTAGGGTTTAGGGTTTGGAACGGTTTGGAGTTTGGGGTTTTAGGGTTTGGGTTTTAGGGTGTGGGATTTAGGGGTCTAGGGTTTCGGATTTGGAGTTTAGGGTTCCGGATTGGAGGTTCAGGGTGTAGGGTTTCAGGTGCGTCAGGAGTCTAAACCCTGGGGAGCCAGGTTTTTAAGTCTTTTAGGACTCATCATACTTGGAGGTTCATGGGTAGTTATATGTGGGGTTATAAGTCCCCTAGCATAGGTTATAAGTATAGTTACCCTACTTATAACCCCACTTATAACTATCCATGAACCTCTAAGTAAGGCAACTTCTTGGGTGTCATTTTCCTTTTGGGTTTGAGCACACCGTTGAGAAATTTAAGCGGGGGGGGNGGGGGGGGGCGCTACTTCAACCCGAAGTAGTAGGATCCTGAGTGCATGAATCCCCGTTTGCATAAAGATCAACGGTTCTCTAAGATAACTCAACGGTTCCCTAAGATAACCCCCGCAAAACCCCATCAAGCGCTGTAGATGGTGGACACCCTTGCTTGACAACTCTACAACAGCGTACAGCCCCTTAGATTGAGAAAACCGAGTCGAGCATGAAGATCTCCCCAACTCAGGGCGCCCAAGAAAACAGGGACACTGTCTCAGGGACCGTGAAGAGTGGCTATAGTGAGGATCTCGCTCGTTGGGGTCTTTATTCGGATCCCTTATGTTCCGAAGCTCGAACATCTAAGTTACCATTCCTACCTGTGTTGTTTTGTCTCCCCGTTTCTGCGTCTTTCAACGAATACAAACCATGTGTGACATAACATATGTAAATACTTACGTGTGGATGCAGGCATGTATGTATGTGCCTACCTATGCCTTTCGGTCTGTCTGCCTGCATGTGCATATGCCTGCATGTATGTATGTAAGTATGCGTTCATGCATGCATGTATGTGAGCTCTCCAGTATGCGGGCATGTATGCAGCCAGAAAGATCAATAGTCTTCGAACGTGGTTGATAGATGCTTGCCGACGGCTTCCGAAAGCCCTCAATGTCGCAGTGCCCCGTTCTCGACACAAGGATGTAACGCTGCCGCTCGGGGTGTGCATCTCCTTTTTGAGATTACGAGGTTTGGTGTTCAATTGAAGTTTGAGTCTAGGCTTGGGTTTAGGGTGATCCCTGCGCCTGCACCTTCAACCACATCCCGAAAGCCTAGACAAAGTGCTCCACTCCAATCACCGCAGATAAATCCTGTAGACCCCGTTGATTCGTAACAGTGGGAACTGCGAAAACCCTCAACTCCTAAACCTAAATACTGAAGCCTCAAATCTGGGCCTCAAATCCCCTCAAATCCGAATCCCTGAACCGGAAACCGTAAAACCCTACACCCCTAAACCCTAAACCCTAATTACCAGGAGATCCTCATCGCGTACCGTTTGCAGGCCGTGGCCCCCAAAAAAAGCCCTAAACCACCAAGCCGAGCGAAGTACTAGGGCTTAGGGGGTTTAGGGGGTTTAGGGTTTAGGGTTTAGGGTTTGGTGGGTTTAGCGTTTAGGGGTGTAGGCTAGGGTCTGTTAGGGTCCAGGGTTGTATTCTTGACACGTCCATCTTGCAGGTGTTGCATGTATCGCTGCGACAGCATTGTGTTTGCGCCGGGCTTGCAGTTTCAGTATGCTGAATCAAGATTCGATAGTCTCGGTGCATTTCAGCTTGATTCAATCGCCCAATCGCCCTTCCATCAAAAATCTCATGCCTTCCACCCCCCTAAACCCTAAACCCTAAACCAGCCCAAACCGCGTACAACTGTGTACACGCTGTGGAGGGAGGGGAGGGCAGGGGGCTGGAATCATAGACCAAAAGGGTTTAGGGTTTAGGGGTTTAGGGTTTAGGGTTTAGGGGTTTAGGGTTTTAGGGTTTAGGGTTTAGGGTTTAAACACCTTCTAGGCCCTACATACCGCTGCTCATGAAAATCACCACCCACGAAGAGGCCTTGCGGAAGCCCGGAAAATCGGGAGTTTGGGAGCCACGAATCACAATGCCCAGAAACCCCAGAACCTCCTATCTGATACCTTGATACTTCCATCGGAGCCCCACACCGAAGAACCGCAATATAAGGGGCCTTAATAATACCTATAATGATTGGGGGGCTCCTAATTATAGTTATAGTATAATGGGCCCCAAAACCCTGTTCTAATTGTTAAGGCCTCTACAACAAACACTGAGCACCAGGCGCTACACCCCATAAGTCCCTCTCACCGCTAGTTGCAGGTAAGCGCACAGTCCCTCGGCTGTTTGCCTCCGATTTAAAAGGTTTCCACCTCCGCCGTTTAGGGCTCTACTTCAAGGACCACGGGACTTAGTATCTAGGGCTATAGATGAGGTAACTATGATTATAACTACTTCTACTGTCTCGGAGCGAACCCTCGCAGGTGGAAGGTGGTGTCGGACTTCCGCGACCCCTGCCGAGGTGGACTCGCTTTAGGGCTTAGGATTTAGGGTTCAGGGTCATTTCAAAGTTTGGGGTTCAGAGTTTAGGGTTTTGGGTTGTTTTAGAGTTGAGGCCTTTAGGGTTGCTCATACACAGTATCCTTGCAGTTGCTGGTCTTGCGCTTGATGCTGCTTCCGCGATCGTTTATTCGTATGTTAGCGACCATCTTCTTCATGACATCATCATCGTTATTACTACGGCCCGCGGCCGTCAACACCAAAGTCACAATCAGCGTCGCCGCCAAAGTCACCGCCACAGGCACCACCGTCGTCGCCGACACCACAACACCACCATCACCACCACCACCAACAACAACAACAACCACGACGACGACGACAACAACGGCAACAGCAGCAACAACAACAGCAATCGCACCAGCATCAGCACCAGCGGCAAAAGCCACAACAGCAACCGCAACAGCAGCAGCAGCAACAGCCACAACAGCAACGGCAGCAACCGCAGCAGCAGCAACAACACCAATATGGGAGTTTCCGAAAATAGGGGACCCAAATATAGTGCCTTAAACAGCAGGATCCTTCTTATAAGGACCCCCAAATAAGGTACCCCTAATTTTCGGAAACTCCCCTTTTGCCATTGTTGGCTCACGCGCATAATGAACATACGTGTGTGTATCTATCTACCTGTATATGCGCGTTATACATGTGTTGTGTAAGCACAGCACAAACAGGCTTGTGTTTGTCTTGGCTGTCGGAAAGCTTAAACTAAAAACCCAAACTGTGGACGTTAAACTTGCAGCTCTCCAACCTGAACCTCAACTCAACCCCCATGTCGCAATTTGCAGAGGCGAGAAATTTGTGTGCGTCGCTTCTTCGAAGTGGCCATGAAGGCATTCCCTGAGAAAGAACGAAGTAACTAGGGCCCCAGAAACCCCTTAAAAAGCTTGGGTTCGGGGTTGTGGATGTCGGGGTTCAGGTTTTGAGGGGAGAGCCGTTCATACGATGATGCGGATCGTGGCTAGGGCCGGCTAGGGGTTTGGGGCCGTAGGCTTGTGAGGTCTAGACTTGATGGATTGGGAGGCAGTGATTCTTCGGCTTTGATTTAACTTGTCGGGATGTTGGGTTTCGTGTTGAGCTTTGGGGGTGTAAGGTTTACTTCCAAGATTCGACCCCCCCCCCGTAGTAGATAATTCTGCTGGCCGGGTGTTGCACTTCAGCATTTGTCAAATCAGTATGGGGTTTAGTTTAGTGTTTAGGGTTTAGGGTGTGGGAAAAGAGTTACTTGCGGGAAGCTGGGATTTCTCCGTGATGTTCTACGTCGTTCTAAATTTCGGCAAGCCCCCCATGAGTGACAAGCTCCGATCCCGCAAATCCTTTACACCATGGCCACGAACCCTACGACTGAGACTTAGTAGCTGAGTGGATACACTTTGCACTTTTGGGGATAATATTGCCCACTATAAAACTGAAAGTGTACACTTCTTGGGGCTTATGAACTCAGCAACTAAGGAGATCGAGCATGTAAAAGCTTGGTAGCCTACTCGCGATCGCGAAAGTGGCAATGTAAAACGGACAATGAAGCCTAAACGCTCAACCCCAAACCCTAAACCCCTGAACCTTAACCCTTAACCACTTACCAGGATATCAAACTGGTCCTTCCGCAAGAAGCCTGGCGTATCCGCGGGCGTCCACTGGACATGCTCAGGCGGTCGTTCTGAAATATTTATCGTCTCATTATTACGCCTGTAGAGTTGCTATCTGCTTAGCGTTTAGTATAGTATAGCGCTAGGTATGGTAAGTATACTGTAGTGCAGGGTAGCTGGGTATACTTACATAATCCGCATCATCCTTATCAGGTTCTCGAGGCCATGTAGAAACCCTTCGATTGTGGGTTTTGGATCCTGTTGCAGGGCGGGGGGGGGGGGGGGGGGGGNGGGGCGGTGGGTCTTTTACCAAGTGCACAATTTCGGCTAGTTCCCATATGCGCGGTTGCCAAGGTGTCCTTCAGAAACAGAGGTAGATAGACTGTTTCCGCAAAAGTATCAAAGACGGGGGCGTTTGCTGCTACGTTGCTCTACGAGTATATTTGTGTCATAGGGCTGCAGATTAATTCTCAGTTTGTCTTCGCAACTCTACATCCTATAACTCTCAAACCCTAAAGCCTAAACTCTAATGTTTGAACCCCTGTCAACAGGACGGACCTCATCACTGCTGTCGGCCTCCTCGGTGTGTTCTCGCATTTCTTCGCCGATGCGAACAAGCGACTTGGACAACTCCCAGCTTCCTTTCGGGTTTACAATTACAATGTACTACAGGGTAGTAGTGATAATACTAATAATAAAAAAGATGTGATCGGATAAAACCATTAGAATGTAATAATAGAGTATGTCATCAATTGTAACAGCATGGAGTTGAGCAGTTCTTTCACATAGCCGTTGTGGAGCCTATTCCATCGCAGCAAGCTTGACTAGTGTTTAGGGTTTTGAGGAGGGCAACAAGCGGGGACTTAGATGCCAATTGAGAGCTTGAGATCTGTCGAGGGCTAACCTTCTCTAGACTGATTCAACTTCTCGATGCACAGCTGTGAAGTCTGCCTTTGCCTTAAACTTTGACCCAAACTACAACTCTAAAGCCCTAAACTAGAGCGCGGAACCCTGAACTAGATCCCAAAACATCCCTATACCCCAAACTAGAGCCCTAAACCCTAAACTAGAACATAAATAATCCCTAAACTAGAACCCCAAGCCCCAAACTACAGCCCTAAACCCTAAACTGGAACCCTCATCCCCAAACTAGAGCCCCAAACCACAAACTAGAACCCTACACCCTGGGATAAGACCTTCGTGTCGGAAAGCAAAGCAGGTGGCTGGCTTTAGCCCAGGCCTCAGATCCCACAGCTTTTGGAGTTTAGGGGCTTTTGTTGGGCTTTGGGGTTTAAGGTTTTGGGATTCGGATCTATCGTTTTGAGGTTTAGGGGCTTTGAGGTTTCAGGTTTTAGGTTAAGAGTTTACTGCATAAGGATCTGGTTTTTTTAAATTTCGGCACTAAACCCCACTAAGTGGGGGTTTTGGTCCTCGTCAAATTATTGAGGCCCCTATATCATAGTACCCTTATACTAACCCTTATAAAACCCTTTTAAAGGAACCCTTTAGTCAAATTATTGAGGCCCCGACTTTCGAAGGTTTAGGTGGCTTTCAGGCTCTGAAGGACGGAGAGTGGCAGTGAAGGCTCCCCAAGGTCTAAGACACCCAAAAAACTGCGGTTAAGTTGAGAGAGATCGGACGGCGGAGAAAGCAAGGCCCTGGGAGAAAAGGCGTAGGACGTAGGATCCATGGGCCCGCAGTTAATTCTGGGTACTTAAAGCCAATAAGGAATACAAATTTTAAATCTTTAATCCTATTCGATCACAATGGCAAATCGCATAAACAGTAAAGACTAGGAATCCTGGACACGAGCCCTACACTGCCAGCTCCAAAGCTGGATTTAGCAAACAGGCTTTATGACTAGGATCACAACACCAAATGGTCTATAATGCTTGCTTTGTCTCCCAAGCACCGTTTAAGGCTTCACACAGCACTATGTGTGCTGTTCTGTCCAAAGACTTGTCACAAACCCTCCAAATTCAGCAATGACTTACTCTTACATCTCCAAAATCCTAAGCCCTCATCTCGCCATACTGGTGTTGTACATGCGTGTACATGAGGCAGAGAGAGCGAGAGAGGGAGCGAGAGAGAGAGAGAGAGAGAGCGGGACAGGGAGAGGGAGAGGGAGAGGGGAGGGAGAGAGGGAGGGAGGGGGAGAAAGAAAGAGAGGGAAGCAACAACATGAGTCCGCGACATCCCAAGGTGCCTTTGGTCTTGCTGAGCATCCGCACCTTTCTGAACTATCGCCGCACCCTGTCGGAATGATGTCTTTGGGTGGGGAGCACTTTGGCAATCATTGCTCTTGCTGCCACGAATATGACAAGCACTCTCTGTGTCAAAAAAGCCTAGCTACTGTGCACAGTGATTGCGCAGAGAGGGATCTGTGATCAATGCTCCAAACGTGAAACACTGAACCGACGCTGGAAAGCCTGCAGAAATCCAGTGATGGCAAAGCGGTAGAGACCCTAAATCCTGAAGCCGTGTGCAGCGAATTGAACTGCTTGAAAGTCCGATGATAGTGATTATGCATGAGCTGTCTGTTGAAGACATGGTTTAGTCAGGAAGCGAGGTGGACTGGTCAGAAAGAGCGAGTCTAAGTAGCCTGGAGCACCTTGCGCAGCCAATGGTAGAACCAGCCCGCTCTCCATTATATAGTATATAGTGTCACAGTGATCAGTAGTAGCACTCCTCAAGATATCATAATTCATAACCTATGATATCTATACGCCACCCAAACCCATGGAAATTGTTATTGAAGCCCCTGTATGACTCCCAGCACTTCGAACTTGTTGAGCAAGACCACTCGCAGACGCTCACGACAGGCCCTCCATTTCTCTTGCAGGAGTGCTCGGTCTGTTCGAGCACACGCTTTATTCACTTTATTCCACTTGGCGAGTTTCCGAAAGCCGTATCTGTACCTGAGGTGTTTGGACCCAAGATAATAGAAGCTTGAATAGTTGATTACCAATACTGCCCATCAGGGTTTCTACTACACTTAGGACAGAGGACTCAATAAGTGGACTAGAGTTTTCTTGGGTTCAAGAGCTCCGATAAAGAAAGTAGCCGAAGATTATTGCTGATTGCTCAGGCCCCTGCATCAGCTCCTTCTGGGATGCTGTTTTCTGGAATATTGCCACATCCAGCAAACTTGCAACCTCAGCGCAGTGAGCCCCAAACCGAAGCTTTGTAGAACCTAACAAGAACCCCTTATTGCAGAATCCCTACAGAACCCTTATAGCCCTGCTAGTTGAGCTCCGAGGAGTCAAAGTCGGCTCGAGTCTTGCCTGCACAAGGGGCTGGGACGCAGGTCACGGCGTTCTACGGCTTTTTTCGGCGTGTTAACGGGGCTTTCTACGGGTGTTTTGAGGTTTTAAGTGGGGATTTTGAAGGTTTTATTGGGCTGGTTAAGCATCATTGTGGACCTTGAGTCAAGGAAGATACCTTGTGAGGCAGAGAAGGGCCCAAGGACTCCTTGAAGGCAGATATATGGGAGTTTCCGAAAATAGTACCCTAAATAGTAGGATCCTTATTATAAGGACCCCAAAATAAGGTACCCCTAATTTTCGGAATCTCCCATATGAGGTTCGGGTTTCAAGCCCGCTGCGCACCTGAGCTCTAAACCCCTGAACCCTAAACCACCTCTAAACCCTCAAGGAAAACCCTAAACCCTAACTGAGGAGTGCTGGAATCTCTTCCATGCTTTTCGACCGTTGCTTGGACAAGGCGCCTTACAATCTAAATGCAGGGGTCGGAGTGACTAGACATGTTTAAGTGTTGTTTAGCTATATTTGGGTTTAGGGTTTAGGGTATTCATGGTATCTATGTCTGTTAATAAAAGAAAGAGTAGTTGAAGCTGGTGCATTGTTGGGTTTAGGGTTTAGGGTTTAGGGTCACGCAGCTGAGGTCTTGAGTGGATCAGAGCATTTGCCTCAGAATGTTCTCACGAAAGCTAGCGTAGCGAGGCTTTCGTTTTATCTGCGCCAGCCATGCCCTCGGCATCAAGTTCATAGCTGATGTAAGCTGGCCCTGGGAAAGCAACATCGGCCAACCTGGCTGCAGGGAATAAAAGAAAGGGAAGCCGTGGCAAGGGGGGAGGGAAGGAAAGAGGGGGCGGGGGCGGGGACAGGGATTTCCCGTTAAAAAACTCCGCTTTGGGTGGAGCCGAGGCGAATATGAGATAGTGTCATTACTAGAAATTACTAGCTTTGTAGTCCATAGAAATATTTCGTTTCACCATAATGGATCCCCGGGCCCTTTTGAATTTCCTGAGACCCCCTATATCTACGCAGGTTTTAGGGGTGGAGATGTGAAGGTGGGGCTGGGGCGGATCAGATCTGAGGAGCCTTAGCGGCTCTGGGCTGAGGCTTCGAGGGTTTGCTGCGGGTTTAGGATTTAGGGTTTAGGGTTTAGATATAGGCTTTAGAATAACCCTACTTGAGTGGGGTTTTAAGTAGGGTAACTATACTTGTAAACTATACTTATAACCCATATTAGGGACTTATAAGCCCATTTATAGCTACCCATGAACCTCCAAGTAACCCTGCATGATGGTAAAGCCCCCGTGGAAGCTCTTGGTTGGTTTCGGGGTTGATCTCCATGAAATGAAATTCTATCTACCTTAACCTACCAAACCCCACTTGTTTGTCGGTTCTTATTATGAACCCTAGTCTGAAATTTACAGGGAACCGACAAAAAAGTAGGGTTTGGTAGGTTAAGGTAGGATTATTGTAGGTCATGTTTAGTCTATTTAGGTTTAGGCACATGTTTGTTTCTGCAGGTGCAAGAGTCGTCGTGGTCCTGGTAGTTGTAGTGGTAGGAGTCATCCCTGAAACAAGCCGGACCGCCGGAACTAGGCGGAGTAACTCAAGCCTCGAGCTATTGCACCTTCCTAGAACCTTACTGCCGCGACCCTCAACTACACCGTTCTACCATGACCGGAACCCCAAGCTGGTCACCGCTCCTGACACTGCCTTCTGTTCTAGGACGCAGCTCTCATGAGGCTGCCGCTTGGATGCATTAAACCTTGAGACAGCACAAGACCACCAAACCGCACAACTATTTATGCGTTTGTTCGAGGCTGAGTATTGTAAAGCGGCATCCTTGCACGTCCCCTCACATGTCTGAAGCTGAGCTCTGTGAATCAAGAAAGTTGCGCGAAGGCTCGGATGCAGCATGATCATGGACTACTTGATTCGAAGTTCTCTTCGCTGAGCTGTTTTTGTGATGTCCGATGAACGAAGCCATCCCGAGCGGTTGTGTTCTTGGTTCCGGAAGACTAGAGCAGACCTAAATCCAATCCTAAAAATTCTAAACCCCGAGAGCCCTTATAAACGACCCTAAACCCTAAACCCCTTGCAGGAACCCTTGATGGAGCCCTTACCGGGACTCCTCAAAGGACCCCTTTAAAGGACTCCTTCAAGGAGCCCTTATAGATCGCTTTAAGGGAACCCCTAAACCCTAAACCCTAAACCCCTACAGGAGCCCCTGAAGGAACCCGTAAACGAGCCCTTACAGGGAAATCCAGCTCTTAGGCTGCCAGATGCTGCGGAGGCCCAGGTCTTTGCCGAGTGTGCCCGGCGTCCCGGGGGTTAGGGGTTTAGGGTTTAGGGGGTTTGGGGGCTTTAGGGTTTAGGGCTTCGGGTTTAGAGAGGTTTTTTTCTACAGGGTTTAACACAGGAATCTATAAGGCTTTTTACAGGGTTCTGTAGGGTTTTGTAGGTTTCAGGTTAGGGATGGACAGATACTTAGGGTTTGATAAGGTTTTTGACGGCTTACTCGGGGTGTAATAAGCAAGTTCTATGCCGGGATCCCACTAAACCCTGAACCCGATCCCACTATTGTTGTGGGCTGATTATTGTTTCGAGTTATTTAACGAAAGTTGGTGTTATACTGGTCGATACGAGACGTAACGCGCTACATGTCGCACAGCGCATGTTCCCGAATTTGTTTATGAGCTTTGCTGGCAGTTGGACAAGCCAGAAACCGTGAACACACGATCGGTGGATGATAGACGATGACTGATCCAGGACATGTTTTGGCCACCAGTCCCACCTACACCTACCTCCATTATTAGGGACCCAAAAAGCACATTTTATAGGGATATCCCTACCTTATGGGGCTTCATTACAAGGGGATGTATATGGGATATCGCTTACGTGCTTTTTTGGGGCCCTACATTAGTTAGTTGTTGCTGAATTTGGCTTTGGCTTACATGCAGCTCAAGCTAGTATGATCTACATGCCTATGTTCCTACTTCAGGCTTCATTGCCATTGGTATTGCTGCGATGATGTTCATGAATGTGGCTTTTCTTTCTATTCGTCACAGGGCATGGGCCCACGAGCTCCGTGGATTGAACCGCGTTTGCTGCAACGTGCTCTGGAAAAGAAACCAAGGTCCGCACCTGGCCTCTTGTAGACAAGGTAGGGGTATGCAGGCCCCAAACACCTGGAAACCCATAAACCGAGAAAGACCCCAAACCCTAAACCCCGAAACCCTAAACACCGTGAACCTGCTTATCCCGCAGAATGCCGGAAACTCCCGCTGAACGCACGCCAAGCTCCCACGAGCACCTGGTTGCTGGTTTGGCGAACCCCACCACTGGTAGCAGGCTCTTTCCACTTGCTACTGAGCAGTAATCCCAGGGGCCTTAATAAGTAGAATAGGGTTTTGGAGGCTCCTTACAATAAAAATTATGTAGTACAATATACCCCAAACCCTATTCTAATTCTGAAGGCCCCTTATTAATCCTGATAGCCCATCTTCCTTACTACATGCGAAGTCAAAAGAGAGCCCAAGCGAACCCATTGAGGCCGTGGCATTTTGGGTGCTGCTTGATGCTGCGAGGCAAGTCCCGCGCTGTCGTGGTGATTCGGGATTCGGGGAGGGGCGCTGATACAGGTTACGGAAAAGGGTTTTGGGGTTTGGGGTTTGGGGACCTTAACAGCCTTAACAGTTTGCATAGGGCTTTGTGGGACATTGTATTGTAGTTTTCTTTTAGGGGATGATCCTTGGCCCTTATTAAACCTGAAGCCTAAATAAACCCCTTCCGGGCAACCCGCAAGCCCGAAGCTACTAAACTACCCCCCTAAACCCTAAACCCTAAACCCTAAACCCTAAACCCTAAGCCCTAAGCCCTAAGCCCAAACCCTAAACCCTAAAAGGCACGTCGTCTCAAGTGGAGACTTGCCACTTCTTACCTGCAACACGTCGGGTGTTGTTTCGGTGAGGGCTGAGGGCCCTAGAGCTGTTTTTTAGGCCTTAGCTTTGAATGTATCACCAAGAAACCTGCCTTATTTGGCATGATTTTTGAATGCACCACCAAGAAGCCTGGCTAGTTCATGACCTCTATAAGGAATTCCGGAAGAGCTTTGATCTCGATCGCTGCGTTTCAGCATGTACCACGTGCTCTGGAACGATATACTTGACTGCATTGTTGATGGGGCATTGTTGCAAGATGCTCTTCAGATACTGTGCTTGCATGATGTGATGTTATGCTACGTAAAAACAAACAGTAAAAACACACCACACAAAAACATGCTGGAATGTTATTGCATGTCCCTGGTTAAACATTCCAACCATTGTCAGAAAACTTGTTCTTGTCGGTTCGTGTTTTTTTATGTGTTAAGTTTTGTTCTCCTGTCCTTGATGTTTGTGCGATTCTGTTCTGGTGGTTTTGTGACACCAGCTGCTTCGCGCTTCCCGTTCCCCTGGCTCGTTTTCGCGCAATCCATACACGCACCGTGGACCCCATGTATGCCTGTGCCCAACAGCAGCGACCCCCGTCGGGGTGGCGCTCTGCTACCAACGTCCGGGCCAAGAAGCTACAGCACGATTTGGTCAGTATCTGCCCCAGAGGATCCAAGTACCCAAATAGTAGGGTTTCAGGGACCAAAAACCATTCAGAGTATGGGTTTTGGAAGCTAAAACCCTACTATATCGGTACTTGGACCCTCTGGGTGCTGCACCACAGTGCATCCGTGAGAGTCGGCCCATGTCGGACCATCCGCATGGAGTTTGCATCCTGTATCTGCAATGGCTGCACGCTTCCTGGGTGATTTCTTCCGTTTTCACCCTGCTCCCGGGGGTCACCCTAGTACGGGCTCTTATATACTGATAATTTTTTTATAAAGTTACTGCGAAGCTCAACCGGTTCTTCGTCGAACCTTTGCTTCGCAAGTTCAATCTATAGCTGGTTCAGGGCCGAAGAAGGAGGTAGGACTTATTAGTTATTAGGGCCTAGGTTTTCCCGAGCGCCTTGTACCTTCTGCCATGGGACCTTCCTGGTAACCCTTACGCATACCCGCATACAAACCCTTCATAACCTAGGTAGGGCTTTGGGACATTTTATATTTTCCCTTATTGGGCTTAAGAGGATCTGATTTAGAAATATTTTTCAAAAGCTTTGAAAGCCCCCACCCTTCATAACTGCATTTTCTGAGAACTCGTTTCGTGAGAAAGCCTAAGTTTATGTTTGGATTCAATGGTTTTCCATAGTGTATCTGCCTGCAGCACTTACTGGCTTAGCGCTTGAGGGGCTTCGGGTTTAGGAGTTTAGGGTGTTTCGGGGTTTAGTGTTTAGGGTTTCAAGATTTCAAGCCCAAAACCACCCATGGTAACACCTAGGAAAAAGGACCTGCTGGGACAAATTGCACATGCCAGTCAAGCTCGAGTGTATGTGAAGGCATCGGGCTCGTTTTGGAGGGGTAAGGATTCGGGGTTCGATTGGCTCGGTTCGATATTTCCTGTTTCGGATATTCTAAAAAGGCAGCTATTCGGACTAATGTAGGGGCCTCAATAATCAGAATGGGGTTTTGGTGGTTCCTTATTATGCCTATAGTATAATATAACCCCCAAAACCCAATTGAAATTTTTAGACCCCTACATTAATTACACGGACATGCAGACGAAATCCAACCAGCAAGAGCTTCCAGCTGAGTTTCGATCTGCGCCCTGATTCTTATCTTTCGCGGCTCTCAGGTACCTTGTAGAGGGCGAAGTTTCAGCGCATGGTGCGATGCCGCAGATCTGAACACTTCAGAGAAAGACAGTTTGGGCGTGTCGTCGGTCGTTTGCGTGGCATCTACGCGTACGGGAAACCCAAGAGCCTTCGGTTAAGAATATGCCTTAGTTCAGTTCATTCGGGTTCTGTGAGGGCCCTGTTCCTGGGCAACTCCCAAGTCGGCATCAGATGAGTGGTTTGCAGCCGACACAAGGATGGCAATTTGCTGGGCGCCCTGTCTGCATTTGGGGGGGGGGGTTATGTAAGGTTTCATGAAAACCCTAAACCCGAACCCTAACCCTAAAACCGTTTCATGTCTAGAGCATGTGGTGTAGGGTTTGGAGGCGAGGGCTCGTGAGCAGGAGAGCTTGTATAGGTCCCTTTTTGGGTACCCTAAATAATAGGTGCCGTACTATAATAGGGACCCCCAAAAGGGACCATAATTTTGACAACTACCCATATCCAGGCTGCCACGAGACTATGCAGAGGCGTTTGCTGGATCCTGATCCCTGCGCTCCTTTGGGAGTTTCCGAAAATAGGGGACCCTAATATAGGGTTCCTTTAAGGGATCTATAAGGGTTCCATAAAGGGTTTAGGGTCTAGGGCTTAGGAATATGGGAGTTTCCGAAAATAGGGGACCCTGATATAGTACCCTAAATAGTAGGGTCCTTACTATAAGGACCCCCAAATATGGTACATAGGCCCAAAACAGAAACTACCTGACCCCAACAAGAGCTGACGAGGCCTGGACAGCGACTTTCCGCAGACGGAGACTCAGACATCGATGCTCCGTTGGCACCAAAGATTTGAATCTTCAGGGTTTAGGGTGTTTAGGGTTTAGGGTTTAGGGAATGACCAACTGACGCTTAAAAGTAAGGCCCTGTATCTGTTATAAACATGAATCCCATTATGGTATATGAACCTCAAACCCTTTTGGGGTTCATTTAGTCTTCAAGGTCCTTGTAACGGTGCCTACCAGGCCTCTTGAGGTTTTGTGGTTAGGGCTGTGAGTTTTGGTCTCGTGGTCTAGAAACTCAGGGTCTAGGTGCTGTTGCAGGCAGTGTTTCTGGCTGTTTAAACCCTAGACCCTAAACCCTGAAGCCTCAACCCAAAACCCTAAACCATGAACTCTGAACCGTTAGGTTTCGAAGCAGGGATTGAGAAGGGTTGGGGTTCGAGGATGTATGGTCGGCTTCAAGGCTTCTCACCGTTTATAGATGGCCGTTAGAATTTGGGTTTGGGGTTTCGGGTTTGGGGGTTTAGGGTTTAGGGTGTATAGCCCTGACCTTAAGCTAGTTACACCGGAAAGCAGTCGAAAACCTGGACGCTAACCTTCAGGAAATCGCCACCCAAGCCTCGCACTCGGAATGGGGTATTCCGTCGAACTGCCTCTCTGCTGCAAGTATGGAATGAGTTGGTTGAAGTTGATTGGGGTTCAGGGTTTGGGCCTGGGTCTTCAGGGCCTTAGGATGTCAACTTTGTTTTTAGGGCTTATCGAGTAGTATTCAAGGTGCTCCTAGTAACTAGTAGAGCAGGTAGCGTTTAACCTTCTTGGGGGTGCTATAGTCCCTATGTGCCCTCAAAGCTTATTAACTGTTAGTCGCGCTAGGATACCGAACAAAAGTTCTCTGGGGGCAGGCAGAAATATAGAGGCTTAAACAACTAGCTATACTATTTAGGGGGTTCCTCAACATATATATATAGAGAGAGAGAGTATAGTATACACCAAAACCCCATTCTAATTATTAAGGCCCCAGATACTGTACTACCCGTATAGTAACCCTGGAAGAACCCTTATAGACCCCTTTAAAGGACCCCTTTAACGGAACCCCTATTCTAATTATTAAGGCCCCGATGGTATGCAACGAGGGACCTTCGCAATGTCTTCAGGCTTTTGACCTGGACCAGTGCATCACTTCCGAGGGTTTAGGGGTCAGGGTTAGTCATAGGGACCCTTAGGGGGGTAGGGGGGAGGGGGGTGTAGGGGAAATACTTCCTTAAACCCTCAGCGTCCCTATGGGTTAGGGCGGTTTCGGGCTTAGGGATTAGGGATTAGGGTTTCGTGATGGGATTCGGGGCTAAGGCGGTTAGGGGTTTAGGGATTCAGGTTTAGGATTTTTGGTTTTGGGCTCTTGGGGTTTAGGGGTGTAGGATTTAACAGGGTTTGAAGTGTTTGCGTGTGGCTTGCCAATTATCCGTGCCAAACCTCAGATTCGAAATAGACCCTAGCTTACCCCCCAAAACCCGCCTCTTGGGACGCATATCGGGAAGGGCATAGTAAGAACACTTTAAACCCTAAACCCTGAAGCCCTAAATCCCAAACCTTAAGCCCAAAGTCCTCAACCATAAACCCTAAAGCCCGAAAGCCCTGGAAACTTATAACCCGACTTATAACTCTAAAACCCCACAACCCTAAGAAGACCCTAAAGTCATAAACCGTAAACCCCCTAAACTCAGGGCTCCTGACCTGACTGAGGGTGGAAGAGTAANCCCCCTTCCCCCCCTCCCCACCCCTGAACCTCCAAGTAAACATGGTTTCTTAGGGTTCAGGCACATCCTTAGCCGACATGTCGCCGAAAGATTCGACTTCGTCCTGGGTCGAGGCGATCAGAGCTCCGGTTCCTGGTTAGGGTTTAGGGATGAGGAACTAGGGTCTAGGGCATGAGATGAGGGTTTAGGGTTTTGGTGTAGGGCTGCCCGGGCATGATCTTGCGCCGCAGTTCTTGGCCAACTTCTGTTGACTTGCACTTAGCAGCCCAGTCAACAAAGCAGAGCTTTCAGATTTTCCTCGTGAGCAACCGTTGTAATGATGCCCCTACATCATAACCCGTTTCGGGGCTCTTTAGGGTTTAGGACTTTAGGGTTCAAGGAGCACGAGTGGCTTGCGAAGACGGTGCTTGGCTTGAACGCCGGGTATGACGTCATCAATCCTGCGTAGCGGGTCATCAGAATCTCAGAAGCTCAAGGAAAGGCAGTGGGCATTTCATGCATGCAGATAGCCTTAGTAGCTGAGTGGATACGCTTTACACTTTTTGGGATAATATTACCCGCTATAAAACTGAAAGTGTGCACTTTTGGGGGCTTATGAACTCAGCAACTAAGTAGGGATCTAGGAGTTGGGGTCTTAAGAGGTTTGGGAGTTTTGGGGTTCACAGTTTAGGGTTTTGGGGCGCACATTCGGCACACCCTGCATGAAACCCCCAAGGCCGAATCCGTAACTCCGTCCAAAGGAACCCAGAAGAAAAGCGCTGCAACTAGGGCCTTTAGGGTTTAGGGTTTAGGGTGTAGGGTTTATAGGGTTTAGGGTTTATAGGGTTTATGGTTTATAGGGTTTAGGGTTTATAGGGTTTAGGGTTCAGGGTTTAGGCACCTCAGGCCCCTAAACCTCCAAACACCCTAAGCCCAGAGGTATCCCAAAAGCAATCAGACCCCGTCTCGAAACGTTTACAATACCGCCGTTCATTGAATGTCCTAGGTGATCCCAGCAAGAGGGAGGTGCAGATCTGTGGTGGCTGCGGTTGCTGCATATTCCTGATCGGGCTGATCATGCTCTCGGGACCGACTCTGTACCATTTTTCTCATGCGCTTGTCTAGGGTTCAGGCTTTGCAAGGTGAGGGAGAATCCTATCCTAAAGATCTATGAGCGTATGTGGGTAATGGAAGAACCGTTTGAGAGATTATGATTATTGTTGGATGATGTGACTTTTGAACACCTTGTTTGGAGTTTCGGCCGCATTGATCCAGGCTTACATGAAGGGTGTGTCGGGATCATATGCAGAACGACCCCTCTTACGGTTGGATTGAAGATATCAAGACGTACTCAGAGAGACTTTAGGCTGGAGGGTTTTGGGGGATGAAGGCTTCGTACGTAGTTCGGCTTCCCGCTTAGGGTTCATCGCTTAGGTTTTGGGGAGCATGAGACTGCCATGTGGTTGTCCAAAGTAGGATCCCTTTTTGGGTACCCTAAATAAGAGGTGCCCACTTTCTATCAAGGACCCAACAAGGAACCCAAAGTTTGACAACCACCCATGTATTTGGGAGTTTCCGAAAATAGGGGGCCCTAAGATAGTACCCTAAATAGCAGGATCCTTATTATAAGGACCCCGAAATAAGGTCGGAAACTCCCATTTTGAGGTCGTCACACTTTCGTGCCCTTTGCTTTCTGCTTGCTTGACCCGCGGTTTCAGGGCTCGGTGTTTCTCGCTGCCCAATCTGCCAAGAAGAGGTTGGTAGAAACCCTAAACGCTGAAACACTAGTCGTGTGTGAACCTCAATCCGTTGTATCCCAAATCGTGAACCCTAATTACCTGCGGGGTCAGTCTCTGCTTCGAGCTTCCTTGGGGAGATCTGCCAGATAAAGGGGTTCGGAAGTTCTCTTTTTCTATATAGGTTCCTGAGTGGTACCCTTTTGCCCTTTTTATTTTGGGGTCCCCTTATTGAAACCTGATAATAAGAAAAAGGGTACCCTTATTGTAATGGGGCTACTCAGGAACCTAGTTTTGTTTCATACAGCAGCCCCCGTAAGTCGAACTCGCTTCCGACGAGAGAACAGTCTGCACCATACCCAAGTTAATTATGCATTATGTAGAATCTTCCGGCATCTACTTAGAATCTACTTAAATTCATGTCTTTCGGCCCGCACAGCTATATCGAATTCCCTTTTGAGTGCTCACTAGCTGCTTCCTGTTAAAGGTCCCGTACTTTTGGGGCGTAAGAACTTTCAAAGGTGCTGGTGGAATCTTGCCAACGTTTTTGTTGGCTATTTATGGTATTCGGCTAGGACGGAAAAGTCCAACTGTAGATGACGAATGTCTAGGGTTTAGGGCAGCGCTTGTGAATGAATAGTGCAGTTATGGCTTCGGGTGTTGGATTCTGAAGCCGCGGCCCTAGAAGCTGGCCCACGAACTGTCATATGTCACAGCCGGGAAAGCACAGCACAAGGAAGCCATGATGGTCACCACAAACCTGCACGATGCCATGACATGCAGGCTGTATTTCAACGCCAAACTTCAAACCCTAAGCCCAAAACCCAAACCCAGCCCGAAAATGTACAGCCCTGAGTGAACCTGAAACATTTGTGTCAAAGCCTTACTACAGCCCTGCGTAACCCACACTTTGGCACCAATAAACTAGGTTCCTCAGTAGTACCCTTTTTCTTTTAGGGTTCCCTTAGTAAAGCCAAATAGTAGGAAGAAGGGCACCCTTATCATAAAGGGCCTACTCAGGAACCCAGTAAAACACCCCGGCCCAAAGCGCCTCCGGCCTCTCTCAGGCTCTTGTGCTCATTCAAAGGCGCTCGGGCGGCCAGTCGAAAGTTGAGATTGGATCTACACCCCTTCCCGGATTAGGGTTTAAGGGGTTAGGGGCTCCTACAAGAGTTCCATAACGGTTGTATTTATTGGTCCTGGCAGTCTAAAAACGTTCTTTTGGGGATAACGGTTGCCAAGCGCTGTAAACCCCTACCATAACCCGCGACGGAGCATTCTCGTGTTTAGTGTTGTATAACCCCTGAACCCAAGGCTGCATTGAACATAGCATATTTTATGTGTGGCGAAGGCTAGACTGCAGCTTACATTAAATACATCCAAAGGCCCAATCGCCCCGACTTCTGTCGACCTGCACAAGAATGAATACAGTACTCGAATTGAATGCCGAGCACAGTAAGATGCAGACGGAGAGGGCAATTATGATTTGGCCGGGCAAGTAGCTGAACTAGCCAAGCTGCAGGCCAAAGAGGAGGCTAAGAAGAACAGCACCAACGCAAAGTTGTAGATTCCGGGTGTACTGGATGGGTTTCAGTGCTTCCGACTGCGACTGCAACTGCTGTGGAAACGGTAAGATGCAACAACACGACTGCAACAGCAACTGCAACTACTGTGGACACGGTATATCTGTAACTACAGGAGATCTATGTTTTCCGATGTTTTAGAGTTTTCTTGAGCCAAACACTCCTCTCCGTTGGGCCGAAACCCCTAAACCCCTCAACCCTAAACCCTAAACCCCTAAACCCCTCAACCCTAAACCCCAAACCCCTAAACCCCGAAACCCCGAAACCCCTAAACCCCTAAACCCCCAAACCCCTAAACCCCGAAACCCCTAAACCCCGTAACCCCAGACCTCAACTCCGACACCTTCAAGCCTCGCTTCAAGGGCCCTCTTGGGGGGAGAGTTCCGGTCTTGGGGGCTCCAAGGGTTCACTTACTTAGTAGCTGGCTAGGTAGCCTTTCATAATTAGAAAGGGGTTTTGTGAGCCCATTATACCATATCTACAATAAGGAACCACCAAAATAGTATAGGTAGTAATCTTAGTAGCTGGCTAGGTAACCTTTAACCTTTTGGGGTTTATATAATCCTACCATAATTGGAAGGTTAACCTTTTTTGGGGCTAAGGTATTCAGCACCTAGGCAGTAGCTGAGTGGATACACTTTACACTTTTTGGGATAATATTACCACTATAAAACTGAAAGTGTACACTTTTTTGGGAGAATATTACCCACTATAAAACTGAAAGTGCACACTTTTTGGGGCTTATGAACTCAGCAACTAAGTTCAGGAGGATATGGGAGTTTCCGAAAATTGGGGCTACCTTAGGGTTCCTTTAAAGGGGTACTACAAGGGTACAATAAGGGTTCTATTCAGGGTCCTAGGGTTTAGAGTTTCCGAAACTTGGGGGTACCTTATTTTGGGGTCCTTAAAAGGGGAATAATAGGGGAGAGTGTTGCTGAATACTTAGACCTCTATAGTAAGTGCTTCAGGATTTAGGTGAGGTTTCGGGCTTTTGGCCTCTAAGGGTGAAGGGTGGAGTTACGTTACGTGCACCTAGCATGGGTTTATAAGTTGAGACTTATACTTATACCTTAACCCGGCCGGCAAGACCAAAAACTCCGAAGCCCCACAGCCCTGAGGCCCCTGGACCCAGATCATCCCAGATCCCTTAGCCTCAAAACACCGAAGCCGGACTGAAGCCCCGACCTCTGCTGGACTCTAGACCCTGAAGCCTAAACCTTGAACCCTAAACTGAACCCTAAACCCTGAAGCAGGCTTGCATGCAACTGAGTTCGCCATCCTGCGGAATTCTGCGCCCTTGCTGCCCAGAATGGACTGAAACTTAAGAGTTTAGATATGGGTAGTTCTCTAAATTAGGGTCTCGTCTTAGGTCCCCAATATAGCACACCACCTCTCTACAAGGACCCTACTAGTACAAGGAACCCTGAGTTAGACAACTTCCCATATAGGGTTTAGGAGTATTGGGTTGAGGTTCGGCTTGCTCTTCTTCGCGGCAAGCTGGTGAAGAGTGTAAATTCAGGGGCCGCCGGGAAACTGAGGCTCATATAAATTATGTAGGGGCCGATATGGCTGATAATCCGTGACTTGGGGTTCCTTACCAGGTTTTTTGCTTCACAACCCACTTCTAATTTTGCGATGTTAATTGTAAATTGTATATTGATTCTTCTGTAGACATTGGTGGCTTAGACCGCTTATACCCGTAGACCCTGAACACACCCCAAGCCCAAACCTCAGAAGCCACTGTAGCTAGTACACTCCTCAAGATTATACCCTAAACCCTAAACCCTTATAGCACACCCCTTCTTCTACCCTAAACCCTAAACCCTTATAGCATACCCCCAGACCGTCTTCTAAATTGCTACGGTCCCTGCATTCGAGCCTCCTGGGCTCTTTCGCCTCCGAGGTGACAGGCGTGGTGAGCTTTGACAACACCTATCACGGCGGGCGAAACTTCATAGGCCAGGTGTGCAGGTCTGGGACTTTAATATAAGGGCCTGAATAATTAGAATAGGGTTTTGGGGTATAGTATACTGTAATGATAACATGGAACCCCCCAAAATCGTATTGGTAATTAATTAGGCCCCTATATTGTGGCAGAAGGTTTGGGGGTTGCGGGTTTCAGGGTAGAGGTCTTGGCTGGGAGGGTCGGGAGTCGGAGCAGGTGTCGAGTGTTCCAGAGGTTCCCTTATGGCAGGCCGGGGTTCGGTTGCCTTCGGGTTCAAGCTGCATTGGGCGGCTATCCGGTAGAAGCTGCTTCAAGATAGATCTCTTTGGCCAGTATAGGTGGGTGTTCGTCTCTCCCGTTCTTGAGCGTCCACAGTAGGCTTGAGAATGAATGGTCTCGGTTGAGAGCACAGGATTTAGGGTTCACGGCTAAACCCTAAACCCCTAAACCCCTAAACCCTAAACCCCTAAACCCTAAACCCTATACCCTAGACCCCTATACCCTAGACCCCTAAACCCTAAACCCTAAACCCCTAAACCCTAAACTTTAGGGATTCTAGGAGTTGGGGTCTTAAGAGGTTCGGGGAGTTTTGTAGTTCACAGTTTAGGGCTTCGGGGGTGGAGTGTTAGAATACTGAACCCCAGAGCTTAACGCTTAGTACGTAAAAGCCCTGTTTCACAGGGATCAACTGGTGCTGGTGCATTATGAATACCTTAAACTACCAAACCCTACTTTTTTGTAGGTTCTTATTATACACCCTAATATGGAATTTATAGGGACCCTACAAAAGAGTAGGTTTTGGTAGGTTAAGGTAGGGTTTAGGGCTTTAGGGCTGGAAGGAACCCACAAGAACCCCTGGCTTAGAACAACTCGGACACGTAAACGAGTATTTTGCAGTATCGCACACAAAGTCCGGTCAACAAGCCCGCAAAGCCGTAGAGGCAACCCTGTCCAACCTTGTAAGGAGCGCGGCGATCGATCACTAGAATCACTAGAACGCAACCATGCAATCGGGAGTTCCGCGACCGCGAGGGGCCCTGGCATTTAGTATACTTGGCCTTAACAACCCCAAAGACCAGCACGAACACCCAAACCCAAGTCGCGTGAAGAAGCTAAGCCCTAAGCCCAGAGACCTCCAGCCAAATGGAGGCTTCTGGAACGATTACCTTGTGTTCCCTGCAACGCTGCAGCTGGGGACCTGGGTCGGGAGATCCGAGCTAGAATCGCTAGAAGCAGCTAGGGCAGATGCTTTCAAGGGCTTATGGGGGCTTTAGAGGTAAACCCTAAGCCCTAAACCCTAGGTTAGGGTGGCGTGCATACGGTTTTGGAGCGGGTTTCTGTGGTTTGGACTTCGGGTGTTAAAGCTACGAGGCTGTGGAGTTCCTTTCGGACCAAATGACCCTTAAAGGTAAGGACCTGTATCCTTTGTAGTATGAATCCCTGTATGGTATATGAGCCTTAAATACCCTTTCGGGGTTCATTTAGTCCTCCAGGTTGGTATCAAGGTTGGCTTTAGAACATGACCATAATATAGGGGCCTAAATAATTACCCATAGTATTTTGGGGGCTCCTTATCATTATAAGTATAGTATAATGAGCCCAAAACCCTGTTCTAATTGTTAAGGCCGCTATATTAAGGCTTTGGGGGTGGTTTGGGGCTTCAGAGTTGATGAAGAGGTCGAAAAGTTGGCAATTGAATCCCTTGACAGTCCTACTTGAAGGGGCAGGGGACTTAGTAAGTAGGTTATAAGTAGAGTTATAAGTGCCCTAAATGGAGTTACCCTAATTATAACCCTAATTAATTATAACCAACTTACTAAGTCCCCTGCCCCTTCAAGTATCATGATAGCAGGGAAAGCAACAAACGTCTTTATACGAGTTTGTAATACAGGCGCCTATCTTAGGCAGGGTTTGTTGTTCTTTGGAGGCGCTAGCCTGGAAGAAATCCCGAGGAGGAGCCAGAATAGGCGTAGAAGCAGCTTTTGCAAGAAACACGAAGGAACTGCCTGGACTTTCGAGGTAAATCGTGCACGCAGGAGAAAGGCTTTAGTCGAGCGTGGCTCCGCATGCGATGGCTCCTTCTGCAGCTTGCTGTGAAGCCTGTAGAACTGTGATTCATGGTTCAGGCTTCAGCTATACCTTTCATGTATGGTTGCGAAACTGCCCTAAACCCTTAAAGCGGCAGGCCGCTAGCAGCCGTCGACGCAGGGCCCCTGAAGGATGCGATCCAGGGCTGTGATTCCAATACGCAGACGGATCCCCAGCTAAAGGAAAGCAGGTCAAAAGCCCTCAACCCGAACTCCCAAACTTAAAGCGAGCGCACCAAAGCTTGAATGCAACCCCGGTCCCAAAAAATCGACTCATACGTGGGTGGTTGTCAAAATTATGGTCCCTTTTTGGGCACCCTAAATAATAGGTGCCGTACTAGGGACTCAAAAGGGGACCATAATTTTGACAACCACCCACATACCTCCGAGGTCGATCGAATGGCTGTCTGGCGTGCCGCAGAATAGCGGGACTCGCGATACTTGGCATCTTCAGCCCTGCATTAGGGATACGGTTGATGGACAAAATCCTGCATGACCTTAAGGACTCTAAACTATGGGAAAAATGGTATATTCCATATATTGGGTAATGCAGGATTTTGTCCATCAACAGTAGGGTTTAGGGTTCGGGGTTTAGGGTTTACCCATATAGGCTCCATGCTAGTTGCTTTTTGGGATTACCTTATAGGATTCTAGAGATGAACCCCAAAAGGGAACTACTATGGAGCCTATGGGTAGGGTTTAGGTAGTACGGTTTAGTGTTTTAGGGTTCAGGACAGTCAAGGCGAGGCTGCGTGGGGGGGGGGGGGGG
>BGNK01006618.1:0-25008 GCA_003297005.1 Symbiodinium sp. clade A Y106 | reverse complement strand
CCAAATGGAGCGGCGGACGCCTGGGCTGCGAAGACATCCGCAGGAATTGGGGGCTGGTTCGTGGAGGGCAGTGGCACAGTGCGCTGGTTTCACGTGCCGCTGACGCACGATGACTTGCCGAAAGAATGGCAGTGCCCCAAACAGCTCGACAAAGCCATCTCTGCTTTCGAGCTCATGGCGCAGCATGCTTTGCTTTTGGCCCGCGCGAAGACATGTCCTGGCCAAGAGATTGTGAGAGTTTCGTTGATGCAGGAATCAGACAACATGGGTGCGGTAGGAGCTATTGCCAAGGGCCTGTCGCAGAAGCCGCCGCTTTCTTCTGCGTTGATGAGCCTGTGCTACTCCTGCCTCGAGCTGCAGTGCAAGGTACATGTTTCCCACTTGGCGGGCGCGCGCAATGAGGATGCGGATCAGCTGAGCAGGCGGAATTGCGGCGACTTCAAGTGTCAGGATGGGCACTTCGAGGCGTTCCCACCAAGCACAAGGGTGGCCTTGTCGGTGAGTGAAGTGGTGGCGCCCTGGATCGCCTTCCGGAGTGGTACGGTGCCCAAGTGCACTGGCGTAGNCTTCTTGTCCCATAGATATTGAGTCGCGTGGCTGCTGCGTGTTTGGAGTGTTTAGGGCAGCCCCGCTCAAATCTGGTCAGCAGGAAGGTTTGGATTGAAGGACTCTGCTGCCCAGCATTAATTTTCGCAAAGCCAAAAAGGAGGGCCTGCGGCTTGCTTTCTTTTGATGAGCTACATAAGAGCATGAGAGGTGTCGGGTGTACCGGCTTGGGTTGGGCTTGGCAGTACACCCGTCTCTCTCTGCACATGTAGCTTGTATATTATATCGTATGGCTTGTGCATGCATTTCAGTGCAGCTCCGCAAGCATTGTTCAGTTGCTGTGCAACTTCCCAAGTTGTTCCATCGTGGGTGCTGGGCCACATTTGAAGCCCCGCCCGCCCGGATTGAAGGACTCTGCTGCCCAGCATTTTCGCAAAGCCAAAAAGGAGGGCCTGCGGCTTGCTTTCTTTTGATGAGCTACATAAGAGCATGAGAGGTGATTGCTGCTCTGGAACAGCCACTGACCTGGTTTCGCCCTGGTGGTTGCGGCCATTGCTTTTTCCCTATCGCTGTACCTTCGGGAGGCGTGTGGGACGGTCCCCCTCTTTGAGGGCTGGACAGGGCTTTGCCTTACGTGCACTACGAGCACTTTCACGTGTATGCCTTCGTACCTTTGGGTGTGGGTATACGTATTTTTTCTGTGCTGCGACGGGCGGCTTCTGCAGAGTTCAGGAGCCTGGGTGGCACAGACAGGCGCACCCGTGCGCGCACTACACTCCGGACCTTAACCCCGGATACGTCGGTGGAGGACATTCGCCGAGCTCTGGACGAGGAGTTACAAGGGCATCACTCGGACAGTGTGTTGGTGGGGGTCGGAGCAAGGGAATTGCTTCCGAAGCGGCAGGCATGGAGCCCTGGCGCTGTCAGCGCTGCAAATTGCAGTGCAAGGCCACAGCCGAGTTTTGCAGCAAGTGTGGAGGCCGCTGGACCGAGACGATGGACAAGTCTTGGCAGCGCGCAACTGGCAGTGGGAGTACGGCGTATTGGGAGCCCGGTGCAAAGGTCCCGTGGAAGGATGGAGGACAGCCCTGGAAGCAGGATGCCTGGAGGCATCCCTCTCAATCACCGCGACGACGCAGGGAGAAAGGAAAAGGCCAGCAGGGGCCCAAAGGCAAGAGCCAGTCTGGCAATGGGGCTCAGACAGGCCAGGGGGGGGCGTCCAGACGCACACGCCTTCGATGCCGAATGGCCGGCGGCGGCAGTGTGCGTCATCCCGGCTGCACCCTTGGGACCAAAGGGGCCTCCTCCGGCTGCAGGACCATCCGTCGAGACAGCAGCTCGACGCGCTGGTTCAATCCCTAGTGTCGGCCAAAGTCAGCATCCCGCCAGAAACGCAGCAGTTACTGGATCAGCTCCGCAACGACGACACGCAGACGAAAGCCAAGCAGTTGCACAGAGCGGTCTCCTGCGAGGAAGGACCATCAGGATTGGTGGGGCGCGCAAGCGACACCCGACGTTGCTGGCGGCGCTTAGCACTTGGCCCGGTTGCAGCGTCGGGGTCTTTCGGGTGCTGTCCTGTTGTACCTGGATGGGGCGGCCGACTTTTATTCAGTCCACCGCTCGCACCTTTTCTCAGATGACTTGGAGGCGCTGCAGCAGCATATCCGCGGCTTACCTCTGGAAGCCTCGGTGCGGGACAGGATCTTAGGAGCGGTATCCCAGCAGGGCGCTCTGGAATCCCTCCAGGGACTCAGAGGCTGCTGAGGGCGTGTCAGCTGCCGCCTTGGAATGTCTTGCCCGCCAGCTTGAGGACGAAGGGATAGCAGCGAGGATCCAGACCGCACAAGGTCCATGTAGCGCGCTGCCTCAATCCTGGCTGGATGATGTTGCCCTCCTTCTCGGGGCGGATGGACCACAAGAGGTAGAAGGGGTCGTGGGCCGCACGGCGGCCCTTGCACACCAGTACCTGGCCATCACAGGAGTGCACATGAACTATGCGTAGGGCAAGTCGGAGGCTGTGGTTGTCATGCGTGGGCGTGGATCTGACAAGGCCCGCCGACAGCTTTTCATCCAACGCCACGGTTGTGTGCCAGTTGAACTCCCATCGGGAGAACATCGCCGGCTCCGCTGCGTTTCGGAGTACACCCATCTCGGCACTGTCAGATGCAGTAGTGCGGGCTGTGAGGTTGCGATTGCTCAGGGGAGATGTTAGCGCGTGAGAAGTTCCAGCCCTTCAAGCGGAGAGTTCTTGCCAACCGGCATCTTTCTTGCTGTGAGCGGCAGGAGCTTTTCAAGTCGGTTATTATGGCTCGCTTCCTCCATGGCTTGGGCACTGTTGATCTGCACACGGCCCAGGCACGGGGGCTTTTTGCTCGCAAGTACATGGGGCTTGTGCGGGGGGCCATCCGGCCCTTGCATGAAGTACCCTGCCGACGCCTTTGCGATGACCAGGCCTGTGCCTTGCTTGAGGTTGTCACGCCAGTCGAGGCTTTGGACATTGCCGTGGCTGGCACTCTTGTTTATGTTGCGGACAAGGGCGATGGATATCTCCGTGCTTGCTTACGTGGCACGCCGTGGCTTTGTCGAGCGCGCGAGGCGCTGGCCCGCATAGCCAGAGTTGTGAAGGACCCGAGTGGGGACTGGATGCGTGAGGCTTCCGATGAGGAGGGTGGGAGACTGGAGCGCTGCCCTTTTGCACCGAGCCATATGAGCAATGTCCTTAGGAAGTATCGCAGCAGGTGTGTTGAAGCTCGGAGGGGTCTGGCGAGCCGGCCCTCCGAAAGGCGACGGCCCATGATAAGGCAGCAATGGAAGGCTTGTTGTTTTCCCGGGTTGAACAGCCTGCTGGTCCTGAAGGTGTTGCGCACGTCTGTCCGGAATGCTCCGCAGGTTTCAAGACAGCGGCTGCTCTCGGGTTTCATGCCGCTGAAGTGCACCGGCAGGTCGTGCGAAGTGTTTCGGCGTCAGTACTGGTCCACCCGTAGGCTGCGCCAACATCTTAAGCACTCCAAGATTTGTGCCGGAGTATACCTTGAGGGGGATTGGCCAGCCGGCCAGCCCCCTGAGCAGTTAGCGGCGGATTGCCTTCCCCCGACCGATCTAACTGGACCGGCCCCTTGGTGGTCGTTGCAGGTCTTCCGTGACCAGGCCCCATGCATTGTGATTCCTGATTGCCCAGATCCGTTGAGTGAGCTGTCCAAGCTGACGTCCCTTGCTCAACTAGCCTCTTTCCTACGAACATGGGCACAAGCCCTCGAGTCTGGCTGGGAGCCGCCGATTTTGATCGATGTACAGCACGATAATCCCGCAGCGCAGCTGGCGATTGCCCTGACTGACGCCATAGGTGTTACGAGTCGGGAAGAAGTGGTGCACTCTGGCACCCTAGCCGCTGTCGTGCGGGAGGATGTTGTCCGTTGTGGACCCGCCAAGCAGCTGCTTTTGGCAGTTGCGTCTTATTGGCGGGACATGTAAGCATGTCATGCATTCTGAATTTGGGCGTGCGTCCTTCGGACTCAAGCTGCGACGAGAAGAAACCCCAAAGCCCTAAACCCTAAACCCTGAACGTCCCAACTTGAGCCCTAAACCCTAAACCCTAAGACAACTTGAGTCCTGAACAGATGTGCTGGAGCGGCGGCTCCGTGCTCTTGCTGCTTCTCGGGCTGGCGGTGCCTGGCTGCCTCTTCGTGCGGTCCTCGGGCACGGAGGGGTGAGGGCCACGGGGGGGGGGGCTTGGGAGTTAGGGTTCGTGGGTTTAGGGTTCAGGACCTATAGGGCGTAGCGGAGAGAGCTTAGGGTTTAGAGTTTAGGGGGTCGGAGAGGGTTCGGGGGAGGCATGGGCTCGTCGTGAATAAGTGACAAAGCTTCACTTCGAGGGGTTTTTGCTGTTTGTACTTTGACTGTCGCACTTGCTTTGCACTTGTTCAACTGCTCGTGTGTACAGGTAGGCAACGAGAGCCCCGCTGAAGAATTCATTGCACTAACACCTTTGTACTACAACAGCCTCTTCCAGATGTGATTCAGGTTGAGAGAACGGGTTGATCGCACTCGGGCTCTCATTGGCTTGAGGCTTCAAGGGTTTGCGACGCTTCGGTGCTGTGGGATTCAGGGCATTAGGATTTGGGATGTGGGTTTTAGAGCGCCGCAGGCTGACCCTGGAGTGGTCTAATGGGTCATATAGGAGCCTCTCGGCTTCGTAGCAACCCCCGTGTGACGCAGAATTTTGATAACGAGTTCGGTCGTGTAATGCCGAGATCTCTGAACTTAAGGCCTTAGCTCTAAGGCGACTCTTCATGCACTGTTGAGGGAGGTGCGGAGTTCAGAAGTTTTTGGGTTCTAGGGTTAGGGGTTTACAGGGTTTAGGGTTTAAGGGTTAGGGTTTAGGGTTTAGGGGTTTCGGGTTTCGGGTTTAAGGCTCAGGGGTTGGGGGGTTGCGGGTTTTCGAGGTCCATGATTCCGGGTTTACACGAGCCTGGCTCACCAGCGAACGTTCATTCACGGGGGAGAACCTGTCTGCACCATGCTAACCATTCATTAGAGTTTTCAAGAATCACCTATATATATATATATGTATCCATCCATCTATCCATCCCTCCGTCCGTCCGTCCATCCGTCCATCCGTCCATCCTTCCATCCGTCCATCCGTCCATCCGTCCATCCGTCCATCCGTCCATCCGTCCATCCATCCGTCCATCCGTCCGTCCATCCATCCATCCATCCATCCATCCATTGCCATCCATTGCCATCCATCCATTGCCATCCATCCATCCATCCATCCATGCATCCATGCCTCCATGCCTCCAGGCATTAGATACATGACATACACTGCTCACATTACTTACACTACTTACATTACTTACCTTACTTACATTACTCACATTACTCACATTACATTACACTGCATTACATTGCGTTACATGACACGAATGCATGCATGCATACACACATACACACACATGTCCTAACTAAAGCCCGTACCATTACTCCCCAACAGGGGCCACTTCGCCTAACACACCGTACAACCACAAGCCAGAGACCAAAAGCCCCAAAACCCTCTAAGCCCTCACAACCTCCAACCTCAAAGTAAGCATCCGAAGTCTTGAGAATCACAGATCACAGAGGCCTGGGCCCTCTATGTGGGGGCACTCCACGGCCCGGCGGCCTACTGGGTGTGGGGTTTGGGATCTTCAGGGTTCAGGGTTTGGGGTTCATGTTTAGGGGTTTTTTTTGGTTCAGAGCTCCAGGGAAGTTTGCAAACGTCTTTTTGATTTTGATTATAACGGGGATTCCAAGAGAAGGAATGAAGGGAGGTTGGGTTTGGGGTCTAGCCTTTGGGGCGTAGGGTTTCAGAGTCGGCACTTGGGGCTACGTGTTTGGGTTTAGGCTTGAGGGTTTAGCATGTGGGGCTTAGGGTTGAGAGCATTAGGGTTTCGTGACCGTCAGTGGGGTTTCGTGACCATCTGTGTTGCAAGCTCGGATGAAGCCGAAGGCCGTATATTGACACAGACACAAGTATGTGTATTAAAGTCATTATGTATATTAATGTGTATATATATATGTATATGGATAGCAGTGTGGATGTATATATACTTATATGCTATTATGTATATGCACATATATGTGACTGACGAAGTACATTACAAACCCTCTCTATGTACATGCCACCCTTTCGCATCGAACCCTGAATCAAGGGATGCTGGAAGTTCAAGCCCTAACCCTAAACCCTCCACCATCAACCCTACACCCTGGACCCTAGGCCCTAAACCCTAAACCCTGAACCCTAAACCCTAAAGCCTCAAGCCTAAACCCAAGGATCCTCCCGACCTCCCAGGCGATGATGCCTGCCCGCGCGATTTGGACGGACTGCTGACCTGGTCGGCAACCCGGGAGGGGTCTGGGGGTTTACGTGGGTGGTTGTCAAAATTATGGTCCCTTTTGGGGTCCCACGGCACCTACTATTTAAGGTACCCAAAAAAGGGACCCTAATTTTGACAACTACCCACGTAGGTTGTTGCGTGTTCTGGAGGTGTCAAGGGGTTGAGGATGATTTTGAGTCTATTTCGTGGTTTCATTGAGGTTTTGGTATATGCGGAGAGGGGAGTTTTGGTTCAGGGTGGAAGGGATGCTTCCTTCGGGAGATATTGGAGCTTCTGGGAAGGTTGGGTTCAAGAAGGAGGCATAGCTTCATCAAGCGCAGCATTCCTGGACAGCTGTTGGTCTTAAGAAGCCCCTATGGAGATCCAGATACAATATATAGAATCTCTTTGTCTATATGCATATTTTTATATAAATATAATAATATAAACAAATATATGCATACTTTAATATGTATTCATATGATATGTATACACATACATACATATATATACACACATGTACATGTATATCATCCTGTCACGAGCCTATAAGCCCGGAATGCGGTTAAGCATAGTACCGTGCGGCGACTATGGGCAAAATACTGCGAGACACTTTTTCGAGCGCGCAGGCTGAGTTCTTCATCTTCGACTTCGGTGTTTTTGCGGTTTGGGGGTTGGGGCTTTTTGAGGGTTCAAGCCTTGTTGGGGTCAGCATGCATCGAAGATGGCTTTAGGGGGGGAGGNGCTTCCTGACACGACTTGACTTAAACACCCGGTTCGGTACACCCCATACCGTATACGCCCATATCCTGACACTTAAGAGGCAGTCACATCAACAAAGAGCCTGAAGCAACAGCAAGGTCACAGTAGTAATAAACGCCGCAACAGTGAAAAGTCAGCTTCAACAAACAACTGAGAGGATGATCGTAGCGGTAGATTCCTTCGACTCTTCCGTCTGAGCCTTAGGTTCTTAACTCCGAAAGCTCTGGACCTCGACACTGAAACCTAACTTCCTGAACCCTAAACCCAAAGATCTTCCAAGAACCTAAACTCAGACAGTTGAACCCCCTGACCCTCAACCCTCAACCCTAAATCCTAAACCCTGAACCGAGAGGTTTGGTATCGTTGGCTTGGCCTTCCTCTTCGTGGGTTGCAGGGGGTCCCGGGCAGTAGAAACGACTGAGGGCTCTGCTTATCGTGCAGGGCCTGGAGCTTAAAATGAGGGCTCTATAACTATAACTAGAGACCAACAAGTACGTATGTAAACCATCAAAGCGACCCTCAAGCCCAATTTAACTCATAGGGACCTCTGGATCTGCTCAGCTAAAGCCTACGGCTCAGCTTGGGCCGTCTGAAGCCTAAGCAATCCGCAAACCTTCAGCAAACTAAGCCCTCAGCAAAAAAATCAGAAAGAACAAACACGATCACCCTAAACTTCGAAAACCCTGAAGCCCTATACCCCAAAAGGAGCCCTCACATATAGCGTCCTTCTAGATCCCTCATAGAACCTTCATGGAACCCTCGAAGAACCCTTTTCACTTCGAGTCGGCCCTGCGTTTGTAGATTCTTTGTGGCTGTTTTTTTGGAGTTTTTCATTTTCGGGAATAACAATGGGTCTGAGAAGGTTCTTAGGGTGTTTGATAGGGGTTGTTCTTGCGGCGAGGCCTCTCTACGGTTTTACAACTGCCTTCTTAGGGTTTGTTTGATGGAGTTTTTATGGTCCTTTTGCAGCAACGTAAACCACTGAGCAACCTCTTTCTTTAGTGGTCTTCTGATTGGAGCCCCTATTCCCATCCTTTCTAATGGGAAGGCTTAGCCAGGCGACCAGAGGTGATGAACCCCCAAGAGTCAGAGATGACTCCTCTTCTGCAAAACATGTTTGCTTAGACCAAGCCAAACCGAAGCTGAAGTCCATTTCGTTTCTCGCTTCGGGCAGGACTTGCTACAGGGTATACCAGCACAAATGCTCGAAATGCTAAGCCCATGAACCCGGAGTTCTTAGCCGAAAGCCTTGAACGCACAAGCACTTAAAGCAAAGAAACTGCACCCCGCCCTACTATGTCACCTTGTAGTCCCAAATATATGCTAAACCCTACCCTGAAACCGTCGTCTACTTATTTCGGCCTCTAAATCAACCCCATTCCAAACTTATACCACCCTCACGAGCCACTTAGAAAAGAATAATTATTAGACAACCACCTTCTGCTGATGACGCCTTTTTGAAAGCCCTAACGCTAAATCCACACCATCTAACTCCTCCATAAACCCCCCCCCAAACAACCATAATCAGGAACCCTAATCCCGAAACCTTGTAAGCCCTAAACCCTAAACCCCTAAACCCTAAACCCCTAAACCCTAAACCCTAAACCCTAAACCCTGAAGCCTCAACCTGGGGTCTGATCTTGCGGGAAGAAAGGTGCGGATGCCAGCTCGGATCACACATCCTGGCTCGGGGCCCCAAGAATCCCATATTACAACCTACAGTAGACTCTTGACCCTAAACTCATATTACATCCTACAGCAGACTCATGCTTTAAGCACATTTGGGCTTTTTGGATGCTTCGGGCATGGTCTTGTTCGGGTGCTGTGGACACGGGTACTCTGAGCCCTGCCCGTCTTCCTTTTGGGGTTCAGGGTTGGTGCGGTCAGGATTGGGTTGCGGGTCCAGGGCAGATTGGATTGTCGATCACTGTCGTTACGTCCTTCTGCCCATGAACCATGTTTTCTTCAGTGCGGGTCAGCATCAACAACAATTAGAATAGTAGAGCTACTCGAATGTTGAAGTTCAAGAAGAAATACAGGTAGAAACTGAAGTGAAAGTGGAAGGGGGAAGCGGACGTGGTAGTAGCGGTAGTGGTGGTGGTGGTGGTGTTTTTCTTGTTGTTGGTGGTGGTGGTTGTGGGAGTAGCAGCAGGAGTCGTCGTCGTGGTTGTAGTAGTAGTAGTAGCAGGAGGAGGAGGACGAGGAGTGTAGGAGCGTAGGAGCAGGAGCAGTAGCAGTAGCAGCACAAGCCGTCGCCGTCTCCACAAGGATCGGGTTGGCTCTTCGCACGGTGCTCCTCCTTTTTCCTTGGGAGCGGAGCCCCAGCGAACCTGGAGGTTTTAGGGAGGGGGCGCTGCGAGGTTTAGACAGATATGTCATCTGCCTACTCGAAAAGCCTAGCTTGCAACATTTCAGTTCCATTCACTTCCTAGAATCCTAGAACTGAAGAGTATGCACTTATTTCAAAGCTCAGACCCCTTGGGTATGCTATGAGGAAGTCTCTTTAGCGCCTGGCCTTGAGTGTGAGAGATATGGGAGTCTTCCAGAACGTAAGGGGCCCTGATACGGGTAGTTCTCTAAATTAGGCTCCCCTTTCAGGTCCCCAAAATAGTATGGCACCCTTATACAAAAATAAACGGGACCCTAATTTAGAGACTACTCATATAGTCCCCAAATAGGAGGATCCGCAGGGCCCTTCAAGGGCCTAGAGTTTTGGGGTTTGCGGATTGAGTTTGGGGTCCTGGGGTTTAGCGTTCTGTGGTTTTAGGGTCGTCGGGTTCTGATCCTGCCCTCACTAAGACCCTTTCACTGTAAAACGCTTCTGAAAGATTTGATGCGCCTATATGATAAAACACAATCTAAGACCAGTCTTTCTTCGAACCTTTCCCTTCGGAAGCTTTCCAACCCCCCTCAAGAATCCTTATAGCATAGGCATAGAACCCTTATAGAATCCTTTATTAAGGAGCTTTTCCTCAACACGAAATACCGCACACCCTAAACCTCCAAATTCAATACCCCAAGTCATAAACGTCTACCTACTCAATATCCCGAACGAAAAACAACCCCAAACTCTTACAGGGCCCTCATAGAAAGAACCCTGCAAGAACACTTGTGAAAACTTTTACACCCCCCCTTAACACCATGTAAATATAACCCTTCTAAGAAACCCTTCCTAGAACGCTTCATAGAACCCGAACTTAAGGAACCCTTACAGAATCCCTTCTAGAACCCTTAAGGAAACCTTATAGAACCCCATGGAGACCTCTTGAGAGCCCCGAAGCCCCTTCTTCATGAAGGTGGGGGCGGACTGGACCTTCCACCTAGGCTCTGCCGGACTCCCAGCCGGCGGGAGCGGCTTAGGGTTTGGGGTTTTGCGGACCTTCCTTGAAGGGTTCCTATAAGGGTTTGGGTTTAAAGTTTAGGGCAGGGCTTTGTTAGGTTAGCTTTAGGGCTTAGCATTCGGGGTAGGGTTGAGAGTTGTGGGTTGAGGGTTCAGCCACGGATTGAAGTTCCCGGCCGGGAGCATTTTTTCCGCAAGAGTAGGGTTCACGGATTTGGGGTTCGTGAGTCAGGCTATTATTCTGTAGGGTTTTTGGTTGTAGGTCTTCAGTTGGGGTTTCGGGCTTTTCCGTCCCATGAGGCCCGAGTTGTCGAACCGTTAAACCCTAAATGTAAGTCCCTGTGAAACAACTTCCGGGTCTTTGCAGGCAGATCCAGACTGACCCCTGTACTCCATGGGTCCAGGGCCCTTCTGCAAAGCTCAATCTTAGTGTTCGCACTGCTTGCTGTGGCCGAGGAGGAGCAGGAGATGTGCGGCACAGCTGGCACGTTTTGGAGTTCGTCCTCCCAAAAGTTTCAGGGCATTGGGGTCGGGGGAGAGCTGTCCCGAAATAGGCATGCATGTCGGCGAGATGGGGTAGGTCACAGCGTGTTTCTGGCCGTAAGGGTTAAGGGTTCCCTTCGTAATTCGAGGCTTCAGCTCGGTCTCCGGTTTCAGAGTAGCAAGTTTTAAGATAGAGGGGCCCCCTGATTGACGCTCCTGCATTTGCGTTTGGGGTGTGGGGTTTCGCGGCTTCGCAGCTGAACGGCACGAAGCATTGGGGTTTAGGGTTTTAGATGTATATACGGCTTCGAGGCTTAGATTTAGGTTGAGGTTTGGGGTTTGGGATCTCGAGGAATCCAGGGATGTAGCGTAGATATAAAGCGTAGATGTAAGGCTTTCTAGAGGAGGCCGTTGTAGACCAGCATCCTGCAAGCGGCAACCGTCCAAGCTCGAAGCCCCGTCCCTGAAACACTTCAACTCTTTACCCCCTGAACCCTGATCCATAAACCACAAATGGTAAAACCTTGAGCTCTGAACCCTGCTCCCGAAACCCTAAACCCTGACTGAAGAGGCTGGACGCTTGTTTATGCCTCGATGTGGCTGTGGACGCGCTTGCCTCAGCGTTTTCAGTTTCGGGCATGTGGGGTTTAGGGTACTGTAAGGGTTCCTTTCAGGCTTCCTTGATGGGTTCCTTTACGCATTCCTGCAAGGGGTGCACGTAGGAAGTTCAGGGTGCAGCTTTGGGGCTTTAGGGTTTAGGAAGTTCAGGGGTTCAGGGTTGCAGTCGAGGCCTGTTTGAACAGATCCTTATCGTTTCTTCGTTTCTCCCGGTTGAGGTTTGCTTGTTTACAGACTAGTGGCTAGTGACCACTTCTCCTCAACCGAAGCTTTTGACCGCACCCAAACCCCATACCAAACTTCACCGCAGGCGCTTTCCGTGCTAGTTAGTTTAGAATAACTCCTGCAATGACTCGCAGCACGCTTAACCGTCTTTTCGAAAGACTGTGAGCTTGGTAAGTGCAACTATGTCCTTTGCTTACACACCAAATCGGGCCCCCTAGACCCCAAACTAAACCCTAAATCCCCAAACCCCTAAACCCCTCGCTAAACCCTACACCATGCAGACCCGAAAAGGCCCTCAAAAACAACCGAAACCCTACCCGTGGTGATGAGGATCCTTCTCATCTGCGAGCTCTTGGGCGCCCGGGGCCCGGGAAGCAGAGGAGCTGCAACGGATGCTCAGATTCTCTCCGCCGCGACCCTGTGTTCAACGCCGTTTAAGATTTAGGGTTCAGGGCTTTGGGTTCAGAGTTTAGGGCTTTAGTCTTGTAGACCTGAGCCTCAAGTAGCGTATTTTGAATAAGGAAAGCACAAATCTAAACCCTAAACCCTGAACCGGTTTGCTAGCGTCTAGGAAGGGCCTCGGAGAGCCTTGGTTTCGGTTGTGGGGCTTTCCAATGAAATCTTCACCACGTCCTTCTAACTACGTAAATACATAAACACAGAAGTCACATACATGAATACATAAATACGCGCAATGAACGAGACAATTAAAGGAACAAACAAAAAGCACATGTATATAAATATGCATATGTATGTATATGTCTCTGTCTAACTGTTAGCTCAACCAGGGGCACGAGGTCCCTTAGCCTCAATCCCTGGACCGAGCTTACATGGCAGCATCAGAGCCCTGTATAGGGCAATACTATTCCTTATATAGGGCTCCTTGTTACAACCATCAAAGAATATAGCCGACAACCCTAGTCTAGTTGTGAAGGCCCCTGTATTACATCCGAAGCGGTATCCTGACTCGCTCTTTTGCTGTGACGCGCGCGACGATGGCGGCATTAGCCATCTTGGTGGTTATCATGACGCAGATTCCCATGTCGGATGCTGATGTTTATTATAGTGCTGGTAGTGCTTTTGGTGGTGGTGATGGTGGTTGTGCTAGTGCTGGCAGTGCTGACGGTCGTGGTGTTGGATGGTGATGATGATGGTGATGGTGGTGGTGGTGCTGGCGCTGATGGTGCTAGTCCTAGTGGTGGTCAGGCTGACGGTACTTGTCATGATCAGGACATGGTGACTGCCGATGCTGATGCTGACAATGCTAGCGCGGGTGATGCTGCTGCGGTGATGGTCGCGTCAACCCTGGGTAATGAAGCCGTTTAGCATCATGCACGCAAGCCCAGCAAGACATGATCATATAGGGGCCTTTCAATTACCAATACTATTTTGGGGGTTCTTTATAATAGTTATAGTGGGCCCCCAAACCCCTATTCTAATTATTAAGGCCGCTATATTATTGCTATTATAGTACTCTTATAGTATACCTCATAGATCCCGTTTTAAGGAACCCTTTAAAGGAACCCTGTTCTAGTTATTAAGGCCCCTACATTATGGGCCAACCCCGAGGCATGTGCGCTTTGCTGGCGCGCCGCCGTCTTTGCCGAGCACGAGCTGTCCTTGCAGCACCTCGCGATTCGGAGCCTCTTGGGCCTCAATAGCACAATATAAGATAAGATGATATAGTATATAGTATATGATATACTATACAAGATAGGATAAGATAGCAAAGTACAATATGATATACTTTAATCTAATATAACATAACACAGTACAATTTGAGGTTATACGATATACTATAGTCTAATGTAATAGAACACAGTATAATATACAACTATACGGTATGTGATATAATGTAATGCTCTACAATATGGTGCTGTGTCTACACCGATGATGTCCCTGCACGAGGCATTCTGAAGAGGCTGATGGTTTTTGGAGTGACGTTGATGTTGATGCTGTTGAAGATGTTGAACAAGGTGCATGGAACAGACGACGGTGGGGATGGTGTCAATGTTGATGATTATGTTGATGGTGCTGGCAGTGAGGGTGTGCCAGCGGCGACGTTGATGTTGACGATGAAGGATGAGGATGGTGATGGTGATGTTTATCATACTGATGAAGGTGATAGCAG
Source organism: Symbiodinium sp. clade A Y106 (assembly GCA_003297005.1). NCBI lineage: Eukaryota > Dinophyceae > Suessiales > Symbiodiniaceae > Symbiodinium > Symbiodinium sp. clade A. Next base: position 11,051 of record BGNK01006618.1, on the reverse strand, counting down.
CGATCATGGTGTTTGTGCTCGTGATGTCGTTGTTCTTGTTTCTTATCGTATCAGCACCCTTGGTGCCATCGTCATTGTCCATACTTTGGCACTATATCCTTTTGGATTCAATGAACCTTTAATCCCAAACACGGCCCTGAATCCCAGACCCTATACCCCAACCCCAAATGCTGCAAGCCCAGCCAGAAGCCCTTAAGCCGCAAGCGCTAAGCACTAAACCCGAAAGTGCCTGAATACTCTGATAAGGGAAGAGTTGTCAAATCATTACTGCTGTAGGAACCTGTTTAAGGAACCTTGGGCCTTTATTGGGGTTCCTTGTATGAACCCTGATATATTGGGGGTTATAGGGCCAGGGTTTCTTAATCAGGTTCCTACATTATATAGGCTTTGGAGATCCTCAAGTAAGAGCTCTTAATCAAGGAATGCTGAAGTTTGGACATCTTCACGACGTTTAATTACAAAAGACAGGGTAAAATTCGTTGATGCCTTCTTGCAGCCTGTGCGCCCCTACCTTCAAAAGCGAGGGCTAATTTTCAAGCTTCTGCACAGGCATACACACCATCATGGTCAGAGTTTTAGGTTTTGCTGAGGTTTTCTGGGGTCATCAGGGTTTCATACGATTTCCACCGGATTTCATGAGCTGTTGGAGAGGGTTTGTCCATCAACAGCACGGAATAGAGCCCAAACCCTCAAGCCCCAAACCCCTAAACCGAACCAGAGACCCCAAACACCAAACCCCCAAACTCTACCTAGAGCATGAAACTTAGTAACTAGGGGTATGAATAAGGTAGCTATACTTATAGTAGCATAGAACCCCAATTAAGAAGTCCCATGACCCTCCAAGTAGAGGGATAGACCCTAAACTCGAAACCCTAAACCCAACAGATCAGGTATGGAACTCCCGGAAGATGGAACGCCGTGATTGCTTGGGAAAAAAGCCGACTTGGGCTCTCAAGGGAAAAGGGTTCTCTGAGGGTTCTTGAAGGCTGCCGCAAGGGCTTTTCAGGCCACAAAGGTTCTCAGGGGTTGTGCACGGGATTTTGTAGGGGCTCTACAAAGGTTCTTCACGTTCAGGGTTTAGGAGATGGGGCTGCACCGAGTGCTGGGGTTTGGTGGTGTCTGTTTAAAGTCCGAAGTTCCGGTTTTGGGCTTCGGGCTTAAAATTTAAGGCTTCAGGGGTTAGGGCTGACTGTTAAACCAACTTGGAGGCGGAACCTGTTTCGGAGCTTGCCTACTGCCTACACCCTAAACCCTCAAACAAAAAACCCCCTAATCCCCTTCTTACGCGCGAACTTCTTAAACCCTACACCCTGGACCCTCAATTGTGCCAGCCTTATATCAATGCAGGCCCTGGGTCAGGCCGTGGAAGCCCAGCTCGGCCAGTGTCGGGCCCTTAGCTCTAAAGGATCCCTTAAAGGAACCTTTAAGGATTTTCGAAAGGATCCCTTAAAGGAACCTTTAAGGATCCCCCAAAAGGATGCCTTAAAGGAACCTTTAAGGATCCCCCAAAGGATCCCTTANAACCTTTAAGGATTTTCGAAAGGATCCCTTAAAGGAACCTTTAAGGATCCCCCAAAAGGATGCCTTAAAGGAACCTTTAAGGATCCCCCAAAGGATCCCTTAAAGGAACCTTTAAGGATCCCCCAAAAGGATGCCTTAAAGGAACCTTTAAGGATCCCCCAAAGGATCCCTTAAAGGAACCTTTAAGGATTTTCGAAAGGATCCCTTANATCCCCCAAAAGGATGCCTTAAAGGAACCTTTAAGGATCCCCCAAAGGATCCCTTAAAGGAACCTTTAAGGATTTTCGAAAGGATCCCTTAAAGGAACCTTTAAGGATCCCCCAAAAGGGATGCCTTAAAGGAACCTTTAAGGATCCCCCAAAGGATCCCTTAAAGGAACCCTTAAGGATTTTCGAAAGGATCCCTTAAAGGAACCTTTAAGGATCCCCCAAAAGGATGCCTTAAAGGAACCTTTAAGGATCCCCCAAAGGATCCCTTAAAGGAACCTTTAAGGATCCCCCAAAAGGATGCCTTAAAGGAACCTTTAAGGATCCCCCAAAGGATCCCTTAAAGGAACCTTTAAGGATTTTCGAAAGGATGCCTTAAAGGAACCCTTAAGGGATCCCGAAAAGGAACCCTTAAGGGATCCTCCAAAGGATCCCTGAAAGGGATCTATAGTGCTTCCTTTAAGGGGTCCTTTAGGCATCCTTTAAGGGATCGATAGGTGTCCTGTATAAAGGATGCCTTCAAGGAACTCTTAATGGGAGCCCCTAAAGTATCCCTCAACGGAGCCCTTAGGGCCTTAGGGGATGAAAAGGTGTTTTAGGGTTTAGGGTTTAGGGTTTCGTGAGGTTTAGGGTGTAAGGATTTGGGGGGTTTCATAAGGTTTAGAGCATTGGGTCTGGGGTTTCGTGAGGTTTAGGGGTTTAGGATTTCAGGGTTGGTCGTGTCAGGGATCGGGTTTGTGTTTCAGGGGTGGTAGGGTTGCGAGTCCCGAAACCTTAAACCCTGGGTTTTTGGGTAGTTTCGGGCTTGAAGTAACAGAAAGCACGCTGTTCGCGTGTGGTGAGATTTGGGTCTGTTTGCAGCTTCCCCAAGCTGCCACAGAACTTGAATACAGGGGCCTGAGACGGTTAGAACCGGGTTTCTTGGGATATAAGGGAGCTATACTAAGCTATACGGTATACGGGGATAGTATATAGTATCTACTCCGACCCTTTTGTTGCATTGTGTTCGTTGTTCGTAGACGATGTAGAAGGCGGTCAAAGGAATTCAAGTGGCATCCCAAAGGTGCGAAGCCCCGAAATCATAAAGGAGGGTTAGGGTTTTGGGCTAACCGGCTAGCGTAGACTTTTCGAATCTTCTTTGAGGACGATCTCGTAAAGTTCAATAGGGGTTCTCCATAAGGAACGTGCAAGAAGGGCTTCTGGGAACCTCTAGAGTGACTAGAGTCTGGAAGCACCTAAAACCCTAAATCCCTGAAGCCCTAAAACCCTAAACCCTGAAATCTCAAAAGTCGTAGAGAGTCATGGCGAGCCCTCAAGAGCCCTAAACCGCCCTAAAAGGCCACGAAGCCCTGAAACTTTTAAGAGCCTGCGAGGAGCCCTGAAGAGCTCCAGAGCCCCGGAAGCTCCATGCCTTACAGTAGAAGCCAGAAAGTTGGAACATCATTATCCTCGTGCCCTTAAGGTGAAGTATAGGGAATCCTAGCACGAATCATCCTAAATCCATGTTCCAACTTTCTGGGGTTCACTATAAGGCACAGGTGGCCGCGTAAAGCCCTGGCTCGGGGGGTTTGAGGTTTGGGTTTAGGGGTTAGGACCGGGCTTAAGGATTGAGGTTTAGGGCGTTTAGGGTTTGGGATTGAGAGTTTAGGGCTAAACCCCAAAACGCAGCATTTTATACCCCAAACCCTGAAGGCCCCAAGAGCCCAACCCATGGAGTTCTAGAGGCCTGAAGAGCAGCAAGATCCCGGACAGCAAGCTTGTGGAGATGATCGCAGTGCTGAAGGCCTCTCTGGGTGCTTTCAGGGTCTTAGGGCTTCAGGGTTTAGGGTTTTTATTGGATGTCGGGGTTCAAGAGCGTTAGGGTTTAGGGTTTTGGGTTTGAGGGTTTAGGGGCTTGAGGGCCTTAGGTGTCGGGTTCCGAGACTCCGGGTCAAAAGCCTCAGATCTGAAATCGTCATGTCATCATCACTTGTATCAAGCCGAGAGCTGCTGGTGCCTGATTCATCGGTTTAGGGTTCAGGGGCCATGTATGCTTTACAAGAATATAACGATTGTCAGCAGTTACATAGGATCCTGAGATTGCTATGGCCAGCGCGGCCGTTAGGAGGACTGAGAGTATGACAATCACTTGCACCTACATGGCTAGCTACGGTGAGTTCTGAATTTTTAGAGGGTAAATCATTTCTGATTGTGCGACGATGATGACGATGATGACGATGTCGATGATGACGATGATGACGATGACGACGATGGAGATGGTGATGATAATGACGATGATGATCGTGCTGGTGTTCATGGTGAGGACTACGAGCCACCGTTGCAACGAGCATATCAGATCTTATCTACGACTTTTGCCTCCTAAAGCAGACCGTAAACTCTGAGCCCTAACCCGAAATCATAAACTCCTTGGGAACCGCAATGGGTCACTTGGCAGGTCAAAGCCATTGAGACCTCGATCTCGGCGTGTTTCAAGCTGAAGCAGGAGCACGGCAGGGAGATAAAGGGAATGATGCATCGAACAACAACAAACTTTCAAGGCAGAAGCAGTATTTCCTTCTATACAGCCCTTGTTGGAATATAATGCAAATTTCCCTTAAACACTGTTCTTGCAATTTAGGCCCCATATTGCACCATAATCCCTGCGAAGCTAGAGGCACAGTCTTGCCAGCGCTTCTTTCGGAGAAAGGGTGCAGTTCAACTTTAAAAAAAGAGGCACAGTCTTTATCTTAAGCTCGAACGGTTGCCCCTTCATGTGAAACACGGTTCTACATGAGTTATTGGGGGATGGTCATCGTATTTCTGCTGCGCCGTTTCGACAAACAGACTGCTGCTGCGCCCAAGCCTTGAAGCCCATCCCGGAAGCTTGTCTCAACCGCGCCCGGTCGGCATCGTGGTCGTCGTAGCGGTCGCAGTGGCACAACAACGACAACAACAATCGCTGCTTCTACTTCTACTGCTCCTGCTCTTGCTCCTCCTCCACTCCTGCAATGCCACCGCTATTGCTGCGACTACTGCTGCTGCTACTACTGCTGCTACTACCACGACGACGACTACCACGACTACCACGACTACCACGACTACCGCGACTACCACGACTACCACGACTACCACGCACCGCTACCACCACTACCATGACTACCACACACGGCTACCACGACTACCACGACTACCACAATTACCACGACTACGACGACTACCACTACCATCAGCACCACTACTACAAATACTACCGCGACCACGACGACTTCTACTACCACGACTACCACTAGTACCACCAGGACAAATTCTGCTTCTACGACGACGACTAGTACTACCACTAGGACGACGACGACTACTGCTGTCAGATGACCCTAACTTCTATACCCTAAAGCCCTAAACCCTACGCCTTAAAAAACCCCCTCAAAACGCCTAAAGGCATCTAAACCCCTACCCCGGCCCAGCTTGGAGGTTCATGGGTAGTATAAGTGGTGTTATAATTAGGGTAACTGTGGACTATGGTTATAACCCCTATTAGGAGACTAATAACCCGATTTATAACTACCCATGAACCTCCAAGTAGACCCTAAACCCTATACCCTCATAGAATCCCTATACCCTTAAAGGAACCCTTGTAGAATCCCTATAGATCCCTTTAAAAGGGACCCTTAAAGGAACCCTTGTAGAATCCCTATAGATCCCTTTAAAAGGGACCCTTAAAGGAACCCTTGTAGAATCCCTATAGATCCCTTTAAAAGGGACCCTTAAAGGAACCCTTGTAGAATCCCTATAGATCCCTTTAAAAGGAACCCTTAAAGGAACCCTTGTAGAATCCCTATAGATCCCTTTAAAAGGGACCCTTAAAGGAACCCTTGTAGAATCCCTATAGATCCCTTTAGAAGGGACCCTTAAAGGAACCCTTGTAGAATCCCTATAGATCCCTTTAAAAGGGACCCTTAAAGGAACCCTTGTAACTACCCATGAACCTCCAAGAGGAGCTGGGAAGTTACGCCTTGATGGGTGCTGGCCTCGGTCGGCTGTCTCGTTGCTTCGACGGGGAAACCAGAGACTCCTAGGGATGCCTTTAAAGGGATCTACAAGGGTTCCTCTAAGGGTTCCTAAAAGGGATCTGAAGTTGGGGTTTAGGGGACTTCAATATCTCTTAATTAATGAATATTCCTTAAATCATATTAGGGATCCTACTATATTTTAAGGATATTCCTTAATTAAGGGATGTTGGAGTCTCTGGGAAGCCGGGCGGTGTAGGGTTTAAGGTTCAGGGGTAGAGTTTAAGGTTCAGGGTTGAGGGTTAGAGTTCAAGGTGTAGGGTTTTAGGTTTAGGGTTGAGGGTTAGATTGTAAGGTTCAGGGTTTGAGGTTGGATCGGGTTTCGGGCTTTGGAGGGCTGCTTTCAGATCTGTAGGGGTTGTCAGGGTTGGAGATTGAAAGTCACAATGTACAAGAAAGCCAAATCCACACGCACTCCCGCCAAAATAAATGCTATAAAGCCGCCTGTTTGTTTTTAACCCAAAACCCCGAACGAACCTCCAATTGGGCCGAGGCGGAACCGGTTTCGAGAAGTTGGACTACCTCCAGTGCTGCAAGTTTGCTGAAGGCGGCTCCCTCCTCCGGACATGCAGTGCGCCCAGGGACCCCCAAAACCCAATGAACCTACCTTAACTTGTGAAGGGGTTCTTCGTATGAGGTTTTCAGTTTGAGACCTTAGTTATGAGGTTTTGGAGTCTCTGGGTCTGGGCGGGTTTCCGGGGCTTCGCGGGCTTGCAATCTCGGCTCAACCCAGTGTATGCTGCACCGGGGTCCTTTTATATCTCATGCCATGGAGATGCCAGCTGTGCATGCCGCTCCAGTCAGCATGGAAATCCCAACCACGGTCACATATGCCCCGGTGCCAGGCTCATCCCAAGCTGCAGCTCCCATCACCTGTGCCGGTTCATCCCAGGCAGCAGCTCCAATGACATCCTCGGCCGCTGCCTCTGCTGCTGCTGCTGCTGCATCGATCTAGACCCGTGGCGAAGTCTATTCCTCGCAGCTTGTGTTCTATCCGACGTACACTTGCACAGCGGAGCTGCCCCGACCTGTACCTGACCTACCCCGCGGCGCCTCAGTACACGTTGGCTACAGCTGCGGCCGCACCCGCCTTGGTGTCGTGGAACACGCTGCTGCCCTGGACTCAGCCAGAGCATGTAACCCGATGATGGCATGCGGAGTGCCTTGGTGATGCTGGCTGCGTGCCCCCCCATGATGAGCACTCCGACTATTATTTTCGCAGCGCCCGAGCAACAGCCAATGACTTGCGCTGCAAACATTACTTATGCAGCCCCTGAGCAGCAGCCAATGACCTACGCTGCCCCGGCTGCTGAACCGACCCCTGTGACCGTCCCAGCTGCACCAGCCATTTATGCAGCGCCAACGGCAGCCCCCGAGATCCCTTAAGAGTTATACAAGCCGAAACTGAGTGGACGGTTCAGAGGCGTGGAAACGGTGCTCATCTGTGATCACTGCGGAACGACCAGTACTATTTGACTATGCAGCACAAAAACTACTTGGCGAAGTAGTCTTTGCGCTGCATTGTGAAATAGTGTTGCTCAGTGTCACCATGTGCACAGCAAAAACCAGCTTTCAGTGCAATGTTCTCTGCTGACAGTATCTGACGGTGGGCTGCAGCATGCTTGGCATAGTTCCGTCGTGCCTTTTTAGATCCAGCAAGGACTCTTGGCCATGCCATGCAAGTTGGGCCCGTGCAAACGCAGCTTTAGCACCGTTGGTTCTGTCAGCACCGCTGCATTTAATATTCGTACAAGGCCAGATTTGCGTGCAATCACTGACGTCGGAGCAATGCCGACATTTGGAGTGAAGCAGGCTGCTACGACATACACAAATGCACACACGCACACAGATGCGCAAGCACAACGTGAAGACGGCTACGAGCCGATAATCTTTCGGGGCCAGCTTGGCTTGCCCAGAGCATCCCCACTTAGTCTAGTGTCTAGTGTTCCGACTGCCACCCAGGCGCCGCATCTTGCAACTGCGCCAGCTATTTAGGGGAAAGGGACTCAGACTCGGCCCGAGTAGTACAAAAACGGCCGCGCAACTGCAGACTCCAATAAGCATAGCAACAATATACCCCGAATAGCCGGTTCAAACTATCAAGACCCCAAAATTACGTACTATAACATAATGTACCGCGAACAGCTGATTCCAACTATCAACCTAGGCTCTAGCCTCGGCCTGGCCGTTGTTCAGGCGACAGCCGGATCCTCATGCAGAAGCTGACTCGAGATCGTCTCCAGGACGGCCTGGGCTATTTTGCTGTTCTTTGAAGGGCATTCTTTTGAAGCTGTAAGTTTGTTCTTCGAAACTATATATCTTAATCTTTACGAGGTTTTTTTTTTAAAGAGCTGGTTCACTAGTTGGTGTGTTTGTCCTTTGGCATGTTTTCTTTGTGATTCTGTGTGTTTTCACTGTTTAGCTGGTTGTTTCCTCACGATTGCTATGCATCTTTCATTTTAAGTATTGCGGGGTCGCATGTTACACTGTGCTACGGCATCTATGCATCTGTGCGTATGCCAAAAACCTTAAAACCCATGACTCCAATGACTCGGGATCCCTAAACCTTAAACCCTAAACTCTTCACTCGCTTTCCGCGTCATCCCCAAAGTTTCAAACGCTTCCAGCGCTCTTAGCCCCAAGCCCTCAACACCAACGAAATCTCAAGCACTAGAAGACTCTACAAAACAACGCCTACAATCAAGTGAGCACCTTCAGCCTTAACAAACTAAACCCTAAACCTTAAACCAGATACCCTAAACCCCCCAATCCCCCCTAAGCCCTGAACCCTACACCGCAACCCTAGATACCCAAACACTCAACCAGAAATCCTGCCTTCAGGCCTTCGCTAAGTCGCCCTCCGGCAAGGGGAAGGAAGCAGAGGTGGGCCCTCAGCTCGCTTAGTCGATTGGGTTTGGGTTTGGGTTTAGAGGTTTAGGGCTTGGGGTTTAGGGGTTTAGGGTTCGAGGGTTTGAAAAGGGGTTTAGTGCTTGGGTATGGGGTTACGAAAAAATGGCTTCTTATGCAGGGGTCCTTTGTCTTTCGGGGGTTTGTGAATTTTCTCTTGGGCTTTGGGGTTTTGTAAATTGTCAAAATTTTACAGGGATTACTATTTAAGCCTTTCGGGGCTTTTCGCGTCAGTTGCGTTTCATGTTTCGGGTCGATTTTTGGGCGGTTTAGGGTTTAGGGTTTAGTAGCTGAAGGGGTTCAGGTTCCGGATGTAGAGTTTCGGGTTCAATAGTTTGGTGCTCAGGTCAGGGGGCGTTCCTTGTAAGAGTTCCGATGCTTCCCGAAGTCTAGATTCCGCTGTTATCCCACACCGCCATGTCCGTCCAAGTCCACGGAATAGAGGGCGGAGATTGCCAAAGGCGCGCGCGAACATGTCCGACGGAAATGCTCTGCTTTCAGGTCTGGCATGATCGGTTGTGTCTCAGAATCCGTCTAACGCCCTAAACCCTAAACCTGATAAATCCATAAAGCCCTAGACCCTGAATCCCTAAGGCACTGCAACCCTGTGAAACCCTAAAGCCCTAAATCTCAAAATCTTAGACCCGTACACCCCAAACCCTCAACCCGATGGAACCCCCAAAGCCTTAAATCCTAAAGCCCAAAAACCCCAGAGCCTTACACCCTAAACCCTCAAAACCCCCGGGGCCCCATAGCCTCTCGCCTCACTGAGGCTTGCATGAAGCTTGGCATGAGCCTCAAGAAAGGCGGCAAAGCCGCCTGGAACGAGAACTTCGAGCTGGCTGGGGGGCCTGGCTTTGGGGTTTAGGATTTAGGGTTTAAAGGGTTTAGGGTTTAGAGTATACTATCATGTGTTGCAAATTTTATTGTAGCTTTTTGTTGGTCTCAGTATGATGGTATGTCAGCAGACTGATCGTTGTTTCGGTGTCTACAAGTGTGATTTCTGGTATTACTAGTATTATTAGTATCATCGTTGTGACGTTTAGCGTTGGATGCAATAGTATTGTGATTACTAATCTCTTTCGTTCACGAGCTGTTATTTGCTGCTTGAAATTCCTTATTTACTATGCCCTATTTACCTCGTGCTATTTACTGCCTAATGTTTGTTATACTGAAATGTGTTAGAGCCCGTGTGTTGTGTATAGATTATGGTTTATTGTTGATTTGTTTGGTATTTTGTGTATTTTGTCCAGCGTTTTGCTGTTTTGCCAACAACGTGTCATTTGTTATGCAGTTCCACTGTTTGTTATCTGTTCTGTGCTAGCGTTTATTGGCTATCTATGTTGCGTTGCCATCATGACCTTCCTTTTATGAGATGCGTTTCAATACTGCTTACTTTCTATTACAATTAGCCAATAGGTTTCGCTGACTGTTATGATGATTGCCGCTGCTGCGACACTTCATTGCCGCTGCTGTGGTTATTCCTCTTTGGAAACATGATTGCTACTCAGGTCATGATGTTTGGTTTTGAAGTTGATGTCTTTGGTTTTCATGTTCACAGAGAGAGAGAGTGTGTGTGTGTGTTTGTGTGCATGTGTGTTCGCTGCTGGAGCTTCTGGGTTCTTGATGAGGAACTTTCTTAGTGTGCTATCAAGCTTAGGGCTTAAGGGTTTCGGGCTTGGTGTGCCGTGCAAAATGTCTCGCCTGCTAAAGTTACGCGTATACCTTAGGATAGACAGGTCTCAGCTTTTGGGGTTCTTCTCCCATAGGTTTTTCCAGTGACGCTGACGCTGCTAGTGATGGCTCGTAGAAGCCCTTCTAGTTACCTTTGTCGTTTGCCCTAAAGCGTAGACACTCTACCCTAAAAACTTCGCCCCAAACTCTAAACCCTAAGCCCAAACCCTGAACCGTAGCCCTTCTAGTAACCTTTGCCCCACACCGACCCTAGGTCTACGGCCTCGCCGACATGATCATGGAGCGCACCATCGACGAGGCCCGGGTTTCTGGAAGGTTTCTACTTGGAGGTTCATGGGTAGTTATAAATGGGGTTATAAGTCCCCCAATAGGGGTTATAACCATAGTTACCCTCATTATAACCCCACTTATAACTACCCATGAACCTCCAAGTAAAGGTTAAGGGTTTAAGGTTGCTTGAAGGGTTCTTGAAGGGTTTCTTGAAGGGTTGAAATGGTTCAGGGCTTAGGGTTTTCGTGAAAGATCTAAAGGGTCTCTATAAAGGGTTCTAAAGGGTTTCCATAGCATTTGGGTTCGAGGTCGCATTCAGTGAAGGTAGTTCCCCGTCAAGTAGAGAAAAGAGGAGACATGAAGGCAAAGCATGAGCCCTCGGGCGTTACGCCCGAGCCCGCAGCGCGGA
>BGNK01006617.1:0-25046 GCA_003297005.1 Symbiodinium sp. clade A Y106 | reverse complement strand
GGCACAATTGTTATCACCTGATTCTCTTAGCTTGTCTAATCGTTCCGTTGTCAACCGGCTTGACCGGGATCGTGTGTGTGGCAATCCTGTCACTAAGGACTTTGAGTCGTATTCTCTTTCCTTGAGTATTGCACAATTGTTGCGCTGACCAATTAGAAGCAGGGGGCTGGCAGCCTATTCCGTGATGCCAGCCAACGAAGCTAGCGGAATAGGTGGAAGGAGCTATGGACGCATAGCTCNTGAGTATTGCACAATTGTTGCGCTGACCAATTAGAAGCAGGGGGCTGGCAGCCTATTCCGTGATGCCAGCCAACGAAGCTAGCGGAATAGGTGGAAGGAGCTATGGACGCATAGCTCTGCACCTGCAAGAAGTTTCACTTGATCGTTTTATCTCGCATTATAATAACGGTAGAAGGCCTGAGACCCTGAGGTTCTTTCTAGTCAAGATCAAAATCGTTGCTCTCATTAGAGAAGTGAAGAGATCTTCAAGGTATTTTTAAAGAAATAGGATATCATCGAAGAAAAGACTTGACAAAGATGAGAAGAAGGCACAAAAAGCAACCATCGAGAACCGGCTGAGACCGGAGACCCATGTGTGTGTGTGCGCAACTCCTGTCTTTAAGGATGTAGGACTGGGATGAGTATCGTGCAGGGGGCAGAGGGATCCTGCTCTGCTCCAGAGATCAGGATATAGAGTGAGGACGCTCACTCTACGTACCCGCACAAGGCCGCCCGAAATACCCTCAATGCTGTTTGCTGCTGTACTGGCCTCACATGCAAGAAGAACGAGCAGATGTAACCTAACAAACAGCATCCCNCCTCAATGCTGTTTGCTGCTGTACTGGCCTCACATGCAAGAAGAACGAGCAGATGTAACCTAACAAACAGCATCCCACGGGATGACTGGTCAGCAAGTGTGCTTCCCGACAGTAATTCTACCAAAGCGCTGTCGGACTCCCGGTCAGCGGGGGCATCCTTGGAACATCTGGCTACCCCAGACTACATCTGTCTTTTCTTGGAATATGAGCCTTGAGACCAAATGGCCCCACGCAAATAAGGCCCCGATTGACGTGAAGACCATTGGAACCCCTCTTTCTTGGATCAAGCTCAATTGAGCACCCTTGGTGATTCCTGCATGATGATTTCTGGCTGGACAGCTCCATGAAAGACCCCAAGAGAAGGAGCTAAGGAGTAGATTACACAATCATTCAATCATTTAACATCCTCGTTCCACATCCTTTGCTTTGTGTCCTGAGATTTTAAGCCTTGAGACCCCGTGGCCCCGAGGCCCCGATTACTGAGTATATCGGTGGAGGTCCACCTTCCTGGATCAAGCTCAGCTGGTACTCCCAGTGATTCCTAGTTGAGCATCCCTGGTGATTCCTGGCTGGACAGCTCCATGAAAGACCCCAAGTTATGGAGCTAAGGAGTAGAAGGGCGGCATGGGGGGGCTGCGGTTTTGCCTGCGAACTCCCATGCCGACCCCAAACAAAATTCAGGCATGCAAAGGAAGGGCGGCATAGGGGGGCTGCGGCTGNAGTAGAAGGGCGGCATGGGGGGGCTGCGGTTTTGCCTGCGAACTCCCATGCCGACCCCAAACAAAATTCAGGCATGCAAAGGAAGGGCGGCATAGGGGGGCTGCGGCTGTGCCTGCGAACTCCTATACCGACCCAAAGACAGGGACATGAAAAAGGAAAGGGCGGCATGGGGCGGCTGCGGCTTTGCCTGCGAACCCTCATGTCGACCCTATTCCTAAACCCGAACCTTACACCCTAAACCCTAACACACAACGAAGGAACTCCAGATGGCTCACGCCTTGTCGGCCTATGGGCATGCTCCGGCCCCGGGGCCAATGAAAGGGTTAAGGATAGGGTTTAGTGTTCTTAGGCTTTGGTGCTTGTGCTGCTGCTCTTGCGCTCGTTTCGTGGGGTTCTGGGTTCGTTTTGTTTTTTCTGTTAGGTTTCTGTGTTAGGCTTTAGGCTTTGGCGCTTGACTTGCTGTTTTCGTGCCTGTTTCGTGTGGGGTCAGTTTTTGTTCTGTTCCCTGTTGGTTTTCGGTTTTCAGGGTCCTGATTGTTTGGAGCTTGTTTTGCGATTCTTCTCCCTTACTTGGGAGGGTCACATATCTAAACTGTTCACGGCGCTGTTCGCACTGCCGCGTGAAAACAGTCTACCGGCTGAGACCGGTGTTGTGTGTGTGCAACTCCTGTCTCTAAGGATGTAGGACTGGGATGAGTATCGTGCAGGGGGCAGAGGGATCCTGGATGCAGCCTCTGCCAACGAAGCNAGGACGCTCACTCTACGTACCCGCACAAGGCCGCCCGAAATACCCTCAATGCTGTTTGCTGCTGTACTGGCCTCACATGCAAGAAGAACGAGCAGATGTAACCTAACAAACAGCATCCCGCGGGATGACTGGTCAGCAAGTGTGTGTCTGTCTGTGTGTGTGTGTGCGTGGGTGTGTGTGTGTGGGTGGGTGGGTGTGGGTGTGGGTGTGGGTGTGGGCGTGGGCGTGGGCGTGGGCGTGGGCGTGGGCGTGGGCGCTTTTTTCTGCGAAGGTGTCTCTGTGTGTGTGGGGGCTGTCCTCACTCGCTCGCACTTTTTTGGATTGCTCAAGATATGCAGCTCAAGGAGATGGCTCATTCTGAAACGGGGGCCACTTGCGCTGCTTAATGCGCTGAGCCCTCCCGGCACTTAGCAGGCACTGGCAGTCAGCCAACACTCGGGATGTCATGGTAGTTGTGGAAGATGCGCCTGGAGACTTGCAAGGTTGAGTGTTAGCCCCGCTGCAGAACATGCAAACATGGCAGTCGCGCTCTCCCAGTTTGCCGCCCGTGACTTCTTGCAATTTTGCCTGCCATCATCTTAATGATTGCAGAAAAGTACATCATGTTGAAACATGACTTCCACCTCAAATTGCTTGTATGCCTCGCTGGATGCTAGGATGTCCTCTGCAGAGGTGCTGCGTCACCAGATTTGCTCTTTGCGTCGAAACAGGGACTCTTTGCAATGGCACACATGCACTTTGCAGCACAACAGCGGCGAGACACGCCCATCCCCCGCAGATCACGCTAGCAGGCAAGCTCGCAAAGCCAGTGTCCAGCCCCGAAGAGCTCTCCTCACCGGCATAGGGGTCGCTGCCCAATTTTTCACTATCAGGCCTGCATGATTCACAGACATTCGCATGATGCAGTACCAGAGAGTTATACTGCGCAGGTTCTCGCTAATGTAGCCTTCTGGATCACCCCGCCCGAAGAGGTCTGATACTGTAGCATATCATTCGTTGCTTGGTGCGATCTTTCTTTGTCCGGCGGCAGCATCCATGCAAAGCTCCGGTTGAAGCTGTCCAGATGCTCGAATACTGTAAACGGTAACAGGTTTAGCTGCTTCGAATGTTAGCTATCATTGGACGAAACCCAGAACTTCAGCGGCGTTCAAAAACTTCGAACAGGTTAAAGGCCCGAAGATGCCCGAAGTCCGTAGCTGCCAGCTGCTACTCATGTCAGCGCGAAGTGCGTCGATGCATCTACGGATAAACAGAAATTTACATATATATATATGTATATTTATATGTTTTTTGTTTTATGTAACTATACAAGATGTGTATATCTATAGTCTGTATACATATACACATGCTTGATACACTTATGTGAAATTATGTGTTGGCATCTCTCTCCCTCTCTGTCGAATCAAGCTCGAAACTTTTGGCATCCTGTGTACTCAAATCGAGGTCATGCTGTACAACTTAACATCTTACTCATTAAGGCATAAAGTCCGTCCCGCACTCTCGGAAGTGATTCAGTAACCCTCCACATTTCGTGTAGCTGCGTCGCTCTTTCACTTGTCCGCGCGGTCACCAACAAGGCGGAATCCCAGCTGCCTTACAATTCTGAGTCAAACAATCCTAGTCTAATTGTTAAGCGAAACCCTCGTTGACAGCCTTGAAAGGGCCCGCAGATTGTGACGTATAAAAAAAACCCTACTGCTGAACCATGGAAGGTGTCAAGAGGGAAGCCAAAGCCAAAGAACCAGGAGAGAAGCCACGGGCGGAAACTCAACCAACATGCAGACGTTGGGCCACCAGCGAAAAACAGAACCGCAAAAGGCAGGGGCAGAATAAAGAACAAAACGACAGGAAACAATACCAAGGAAGGCAGCCACACACACGCACACACACACACAGACAATGTGTTCCAACAAGAAGGCATTCAAGCCAAAAAGCAAAACGCCACAAGAGCCAGAAAGCCAGGGTCCTTCCGCGCATGCGGAGCTTGCGAGAACACATCAAATGCTGCTCTTTGCCAGAGCTCAAATACAGCAAACCTCCCAATGATCCGAAACCACCAAATTCAACTATGCATAGCAGATATGCGAAAGTGTTGATATGTGCTGATGCATCTGTGGAAGAATGCTGAAGTAGTGTATGATAGTGTTGAAACACGAGGGTCTCGCCTCCACTTGGCAGCATGATGAATGTGATCATGGTTATTACTGCAGACCAGGTTGTGCCACCGTGCGGGCCTCTACAATACCAATTGCTCATGCTGACAGCTTTGTAGTCACACATGCGGCAGCCTCAACCACATGCGCGTTAGCTTCCCACCCTTCTCCTCGTACAGGACCTTGTGTCGAGAGTCTGCCCAGGCACGGAGGTTGGCACTATCGCGCGAAGTTGCTGCAAGACCGAACTCAGCAGATAAGCATGGTTTGTCACTCTACCTGCTTGCTCTTGCCTTCCACTACATGAACACCAGGATACACATAGCAGTTCGACATGCCCGCAGAGTTTGCGGCTTCCTATCCAAGAATGCAGCAGGCTGGCAATGAAAACGACTGTTCGAAATGGTGTGAACACGAACCTTTCGAAAGGAAACCTGGACTTCGGCAGAAGCTCGCATGTGTTCCGGTCTTTCAGGGCGAGCAGCAGAGTGGTATCGTGCAGCATGGCTAATTGTCTGAATGTTGCTGTGTTGGTTGAAGGTGCCCAGCCACATGCCACCATACAGGTTCAGCTTGGTATATTTGGCGGCTGGCAGCCGTTCTCGAATTCTGGACTCGAATGAATGTGCGATGTCCTGCAAGTTTGCGGTCAATGCCGGAACGCCATGTCAGAGTTGCATCTGCAATGAATGCTCCGCTCATTTCAATCTGCTCCGCAAATTCGGCTGCGCTTATTATGCCATCAAGAAGTTAACGTATTGTGTAGAGCAGCGCAATCCCTGCGTCGCCTCGGCATGTTCCAGTGCCGTGAAGCCGCTACTCATAGAGCGCAGGGACACAAGACTATATCACTATATCCGCTTCGAAGCTTTCTTATCGGACGGTGGACAGTTGACAGCAGCAACAGCGAGACCTCGCTGAGGCCAATGCAATCAAGTGTTCTGTTCGTGGCTCACGTACGCCCAGCTTGCCATCCTAAACATGGCACCACGAAGTAAGAACAACAATGCATCAGTCGTATCACATGCTCAACACCTCTCAATCACTGAGCTGTAAGCAGGGGGTGTGCCAGGCATGGCCGTGACCAGGCTCTCATGCATCTCGTAATCAATGCAATACGTTGGACCTGTGATGGAAAGCTGAGATATGCCTAGATCATGCGACTGCAGGCATCGCAGAGTACCTGATGAATCGAAGTAGAATCGCTTCAAGCAGGACCTCAGAAGTTTGTGCAGGTGATGCTGCACACGTGTCATACTGCTTTGCCGCTGCCTTACTTAGCTTGCGCGATGATACAACAAGTCCTGTGAACATGATGTCTCTAAGGCTGAAGGCGCAGCGAAAATCCCTCATGCCAGGGTTTTCGGTACAAGGTGGCAGTCAGCAGTGCGTCAACAGGACATCGCGACTCAAAACTCTGTCCCGAAACACAGCTGCAACCCTCTACTGCTTTCATGAGCCTCTTGAGTTGCATGTGTGCCGGCAAGTGTGCTGGCTTGCTTGATTCTTTGCGGTCCCTTCGTCGAGCGGCCCAACAGTTACTCAGTTGCTCAGTGCCCTTCAATCTCCGCCTAGGTTCCACTGACACACGGCCGCACACTGCATGCATGCCCTGTCTCACAACCGCTGTGGCAAGACTTCCGGCTGGCAGTACACACATGCAACACAATGCACACACACACTCTCTCTCTCTCTGTCTCTACAATGAAAAGACTGGCCAGCGAATCCCCCAGTGCAGAAAAAATGTTGAAGTTAAACCCTCAATCAAAGTTGCACCACAGCGCCGGTCAGTCCTGGGAGTCAGGAGGAAAAACTTGCATGTCCCCACTTCCTCGAGCAGGAATACCTTGAAACACCCTGGGTTGAACGAATTGAATTAAAGCCCCCTGTCCTCCGAATTCCCGTTGAAGGAGATGCGCAAGGCGCGTTGAAAAGAAACTGGGATTTGGGGCTGTCCAGCGCGGTTGAGTGAAGGTGTTTGCCTGAGAAGAGCTTAGGGGCCCGTTTAAAGAATTCACGCTTCGCAACATGCTCACGGAAACACAGGAATTGGTTGAACATGCATGGCTTTATTGACGGAATGTACATGGTTCCCGCTACGACGGCTACCGAGGGCACAAGGAGTCGCCCCCCATGCAGTCCACTGCATCCTCTGGGCTTCTGCCCCCCTTTGTAATGTGCTGGTCGTTGGGCTGAGGCTCCTTGGTGTCTGTGTTGGTCTGCTCCCCTGCTCTTCCTTGCGTGGGGCCAGTTGACGAGCTTGCCATCCTCGAAAACGTGGTACTTGATCACTCTGAGCTCCGCCGGGCTGTTGTATGCTCCGGCCCCCTACCGGCGGGCCACCCTCCGAGTTTCGGAGGGAGCAAGGGCGCGCGTGACGGCCGCGGATGTGTGACTCAAGCGCCGCCGGGAAAGACACGAAGGCTCCCCTGGAGTGACAGCTCCAGGTCAACCCCGTGTCTCCCCCCCGATGCCAAGGGGCATCACAAGCCCCCAAAGCAAAGGTGCGGACACTTGAGCCAAAAATGGGCACACACACACACACACACACACTCGAACACCCAATTATCCCTGGTCGGCTGTTCTCATGAATGATATCGACTCAGCAATGAGCTCAAGACTCAGCTGAGACATCAACGAGAAAACATTGTGGGAGGTCCCTCAATAGGCTCGGATTTCCTTGCTGCAATTTTATAGGAAAGAAGCCAAGCAACACCTCGAACCGAATACCTTTGCTCGCACTCGGACCCGCACTCGGAATCAACGTACAGCGACGATGCCAATATGGAAGCAATGCACAGCTTGCACTATAAAGGATGTCACAAATAGCAGGCACACAGCGGAGCGTCCCCCGCTGCTTCACAGTCAACTGATGAGCGTCTTTGCTAGTGCCGGTCTCATCAGTGCCCCCGGAACCCCTGCAACTCTGCGGAAAAGTGAAGCCCGTTGTAGTTTGGGAGTCCCCCACACATGAACCTCCGTTGGAGGACTTCCTGATCCAAAGCGAGTGCCCCAGACTGTCAAATACTGCAACCACGTGCACAAGCATCATTGTTTTCCACTTGCTGCATTGCCGTCGCCTTGGTCCGCGTGGTAGCGGTCCTAGCCTGCATGAAACCAGCAAAGGTGCTGATGATGCCAGTGGTGATGGTTTTCATCCTCGTGTGTGTAGGACACATGCTGGCATCGCTGGACTCGGTAGATGTGTTGTCGTGCCTCTTCGCACCTGCTGCAGTTTGAGTTGCACCTGACTCCCCCGAACATGTACCTGGTAGATGTTCTGATCCGTCTGACAATATATTCTGCCAGTTCCATCAGTTGCGTGACGCTGAGCTGGTTCACGATGTGGTACATGTCGTTGAGTTGGTCACCGGGTACGTCTCGGGTTGCTGCTGGACTATCTTCCCATGCACGTCGTCCACGGCTCCTGTTATAGAATTTGGGAAAGAGCTTATGAGTGCGGCTGTAGCTTGAGACAAAAGCTGCTGTGTGTACGTCTTAAGACACATGCTGAAATGCGCGCAGGGAGCTTGGGCTATTTTTTGCAATGCGGAGTGCGGGTCTGCAGAGGATGATGTGGAGGATGATGAGTGCCTCTGCCTCCTTCACGGATGATTGGATATTTGTTCAAAGTTGGAGGCCAGCTCGTCGAAGTGTGTTTCGAACTGGGTACGGGCACAGCTTACGGTTGCCCGCCAACTTCGGTCTGAGACGCCGTAGACTTTGAGCTTGAGACAGTGTACCACGTGCGGCGTGAGCAGGTGCTCGACTAAGGCGCGGTGCGGTCGATGATCTCGGTCGATCACTGTGTGGAAGGCTCGTCCATGCTCCATGGAGATGTGTGAGGATGGGATCATCTAGTGTTGCATCGGCAGTCTTCCGCTTCATTGCTCGCTTCGGTGCGATGGCGGCGGAGTAGGACCATGGGGCTAAGGGGACGCTAAGCCGAATAACCCGAGCAAAAACGAGACAGCCACTCTTAACCTACACTTCATCAAGACAACAAAACAGCGTGAGCAATTTTGTCAGGCGCAGTTTGTGTGATCTGTGTAGCCAAGGCCGCTGTACAGGTTGTCCAGGTCTGCAGTTTGTTGTGTTGCAATCTTCGCCGGGTAGGCTATGGACTGGATTAGGTGCTTTCTGCTGTGGTACCCACTGAGTCTAAGCCTCATGGACCCTGCTGACTGCGGTAGTCTGTACCTCCAAGCTTCCGGGCGAAAGTTGTAAGTGACCTGCCGGCTGTTGGCGTTGATGTTGAAGCCCAGGAAATCGTAGAAATGTAAAGACGCGGGCTGCTGTATGTACGGGTTCCGCTGTAGTTCGTCGTTGCCGACGATGATGGCGCGGTTGTCTACGTGTCTGCGTACCCAAAGCTGATCAGTCAAGTGCACGCTGCTGACGAACTGCCCACGCATGCGGAGCCATGTGACTCTGTGGCGACAATGGCACATGTGGAAAGCATAGGGCTGATTTGGTTGCCCATGGAGGTGCCGCAAGTTTGCTGGAAGACCTCGCCAGTGTCCGTGAAGGCGCATGCGTCAAAGCTGAACTGTATAGTGGCGGGAATGTGCTGCGCTTGCACTTTGGCCATGTTCGATTTGACGCTGTACGAAGATTTTCCAAGGAAGACCTGGTTGTTGTTGTCGAGAAATTCGGATGTAAGGAAGTGGATATTCCGTATGATGTCCGATCGGGTAATGGAGTTAAAGAAGCCGACCAAAACGTGATTGAGAAAGCGAAGGTGGCGTTCTGGATGTCGGTGTTCGTTGTTGTGAAGGAAGTGGTGTATCTCACCCCAGAGTTCTGGTGTACTGACGTTGCCGAAGTGGTTGGGTCAGGTCTTGAGGAGCTTTCCAATGCAGGTGTTGGCGTAGGCAATGTAGCCGTAAGGAAGGGGCTTGTCGTACGCGAGCAGTTTTTGTAGTGCTTGGTGACTTCAGGGGGTGTGCTGGCCTGCGTGTCCTCCTTGATGTCCTGAGTGCTTTTTTCTAGCATACGGAAAGTTTGTTTATCCATCCATGTGTTGTAAGCCGCCTGGTTGTAGACGTTGGGGCAATAAATCATAAGATGCGCATTCGCGCGGTCTTCGTTGTGAATGATGTAGTCATCGGGGATGAGAGCGATGATGTGCTTGACGAGCCTGTGGGTCAATCTTGGCTCTTGTTCAAATTGCTGCCGGTGTGTCTGCCACTCTTTCCCAAAGAACTCTTCGAACTCGTCCAGGATTCGTTGATCAACTGGAAATTGGTGGTGTTTAATCCACTCCCGGAATTGTTCCATGTGTTGCTGTTGTAGTCGACGTTTGGATGGAAAAAAACGCATTGCTGGCTCCAACATTGTTGAGCTCGTCGTGCGACTTGGGCAAATTAAGGGTTTCCAGTCCTGTGACGACATGTCCTTGATGTAGCTTATTATAGCTTTGGGGGTGCTTTTTTTGCGAATTGCTGGCATTGACATTCTTGATGCTTCCAGCTCCTCCCAAGGTCCGTCACTTTCCGCTTGTGGTTCCAAAGCACCTTACTAAGTGACGGATGCGGCACCTCCTGGACGGTTTTTGTCGCTGGGCGGTAGGGAATGAGTACACGCCGATGTCGACGAATAAGGTTGGCAAGGAACTTCTGCAAATTGGTCTTGTACTGCGAGTGGGCGAGGAGGGGCAATTTGAGGGACTTGTTGAACCTGGGGACTGAGGCGTTCCGAAATTGAAGAACTAATCGAAGTCGGGCTCGGGCTTTGGAACGCCAAGGCTGCTCCACGTGATTGGCGAGGCGGTATAGCAGCGTGATTGCCTCGTTGTCGTGCTTTCCACTCCGTAGTTCACATGATGCATCGTACTCTTGCTTGGTGTCGCTGGAGATGGCATAGAGCAGCTTCCAGACTTGAGCTTGTTTGGGAAGTACATTGAGGAGCTGCTTCTTTTGACCTTGAAGGCGTCGGCGAATCTTCTTCAAGAGCTGTTTGGCTAGGGTATCAGGGGGACGCTGTGCGTGCGGTTGTTGTCGCTTGGGAACAATGACAAGACCATGAGCTTTCTTCACGAGTTCTTTCGTGACCATGGGGTAGTTCAGCTTAGGCTGCCACCGCTGTATAATACAGTGTTCTTTTGCCCGAGCGTCAATGTACTCCGAGTGTTGCGAAAGTAACACGGTGCTGAATTGCTCATAGTCTTGTGCGTCGTGCCAATACGGAATGGCGATCTCTGTTTTTGGAAGCTTGAGTTGTTGAAGTTGTCGAAGCTTGGCAACTCTGTTGTACTCTCTCTTTGCGACCGTGATGTTGGTGGAGCCGGAGCTTTGGGAACTTGAGTTTGGATAACCGGCACACGGCTGCGTGAACTTGGTGAATGTGTATAGCTCTGGCACAGCTCCTTTTTCTCGAAGTCGTTCTTTGAGTTGCTCCGCTGCGGCTGATTGCCGCGACAACACTAGGTGCAAAAGACCTATTAGCCAAATCAAAACTTCCTTATTGATAGCAGGTACATACAGAAGCAAAAATTGCGCCCACTCCACCACTTGCTGCAGCTGCTGAAAGATTCCCATGCTTTCCGATTTGGTAGAGGTGCTCTGAGGATTTCCTGCGTATGTCATACTGCCAGGAAGGTGACGGCTGACACCAGCTGCTGCAAGGTCTTGGGTGTAGCTGCCGTAGATGTGATCAAAGAAATTGGCAATCCCCATCTTGTCGCCATTTCCTGGAGTTGGGCTTTACTGAGTTTGCTTTCTTCGAGGATCTGCTGGACCTGCTGCATGTGCTGATCCATCGCCGCTTGCCTGTCTGCCGGGAGGTTCTTATTGATGTTAGTAGTCCACGTCTTGAGGGATGTCATGCTCGTAGGTGGGTCTTGTCCGCTCTGCTTGATGACATTGAGGGGCTCCTCAAGCATCTGTTCGTCGCGCTTCTTGGTGTCTCCTCGCTGAAGACGGCGGTGCTTGTGTGGGGGATCCTGGCTGAGCGGCTGTGGCTGCGACCCTTGCTGTGACGACGACGCTGCGGTGGGGCTGCCGTCCTGGACGGGTAATGCCTTCTTGGGAGTCACCTGTAGTTGTTCATGCCTTCTTGGGAGTCACCTGTAGTCCGGCGCTTCGAAGTCGTTGCTTGTATTTTGCTGCTTCTTCTTCGAGTTCCTGCAACTGCTGAGTGGACTGATTGTCCTGCTCGTAGTTTTTGGCTGCGTAGTTCTTTACCTGCACCCACGGCTTGATACATGTGAAGAACTCTTCGACCAACGGTGCCAAGTAGGCTGTTGCCTCCTTGACCTTGTCAGGGGCCTTCATGTTCTTGTAAAGGCCATCGGCGGTGGAGTCGACGTCGATGTTGTCCTCGCGGAGCTTCTTTTGAATTTGCGATAGGAGCACGGTCTCCGCCACGTTGCGAGTGAGAATAAGTCCGGTGAAGCGACCGTGTGATAGTCCCCGGAGTCCAAAATTCATCTAGTCCTCGCCTGCTCAGGTGGACCACGGTGACATCCCGAATGTCCATCCCTGCCACTCCCTTCGCTCTGCTCCACGCCGTAGGCTCAACTACCTTCTTGAGTGTGGACTTGAAGACCAAGGTCGAGTCGTAGTGCTCGGTATCCTCCTTGAAGTTTTTTTGCAATGGTACTCGAGCAGGGTTCGGAGCTGTAGGTGTTGCGTCGTTAGGCGAAGAGTTGCTCCACGTAGTAGCCGGTGGTGGAAGTGGAGGCCATGATGCAGACGAAGGCGCAGGCATTGCCGGTGGCCGGGGTAGGCTCCATCCACTTGTTGTGTCTGGCTGACACTGCTGACTCTGCCACCATGACGAGCCCTTGCGATCCCTGCGACCACGAATCGCTCCACTGCGAGGCCATGTTGCTGAAATGTGTGTTAGGGCTTATGGACACAGGGAACCAAAAAGATCAAAAGGTTTGAGCTTTGCCTGGCGCCTTGGATGCTGAAGCCTTAGATGAAGATGCGGCTGACTCTGCTGGCCTATTTGCCCGAGATGCTGGAGATCTGGATGCCCGAGGCGTTGGAGATCTGGACGTTGCCTAGGTCCTAGGTGTTGCCCGAGGTGCACGAGATCTGGATGTTGCCCTGGGTGTATGAGATCTGGATGCTGCCGGAGGTGTGTGAGATCATGGATGTTGCCCGAGGTGTGCGGGATCTGGAGGTTGCCTTCCTTGTACGGGGTCTCGATCGTAGCGTTGGCACTCTTCGGGAAGGATCTCTTGATCCGGTCCTCCTCGGCGTTTGTGAATCCAATCTCCGTGGTGATGTTGACATAAGCGGCGGAGTAGTGTCCCTGGCGTTCTTGAGCTTTGCCTTCTTGTACGCTCTTCATTGTCACGCCTTCCTCCAGGTTGTTCTGGCTGGGCTTTGCTGCGCTTTCGAACAAGAGCGGTCTGGACGGCGCTCTGCAGTCTTGTAGGCCGGGAAGAGCGAGAGGCTGCTTTGTTGTTGTGGGTCTCGGCGTCGCCGTTTTGTCTGCTGCTCCCACGTGATCTCCGCGCTGATAATATGGTCTCGGGGATAAAGTCCTCCCTTGATGTTGTCGTTGAGGACGCTGAAAGGAAGAGAACGGCTGGGGCTTCATCTTGGGTCTGACTCGGTAGATTCCAGTTCTCTCGGAGAAACGATAAGGCTTGGCGATTTCCTCGTGGCTGCAGTCATGGCCGTTTCAACAATACTTTCACCGAGTATCGCATCGAACCGCCCGCTCCCAAACGGAACCGAACCGGAGGATTTGGGACCGGACCAAACCCTCCCACCTCACCCCAGCCCTCTCCCTCCCACCTCCCACCTCACCTCCCCTCCTCCCACCTCCCACCACACCTCCACCTCCCACCTCACCTTCCCACCTCCCTCCCACCTCCCACCTCCCCCTCCCACCTCCTCATCGAAGGAAACCGCAGGCAATGCCAACCGTACCGAACCGAACCGCTCTCTGAATAGGAGGCCTGTTGCGACCTGCTAGTGACTGTCCTTGCCCGAGTGCAGCGAAAGCTGTGATCACGTCTTCGGGCTTCTGGACCTTCTTCATCTGAATGTTTATTTCCATGGCAGCAAGCTGGCTGTAACCAGTCTTGTAGGCAACCCCAAAGTCTTACCCGAAACAAACGAAAGGAAAAGAATGCCCATTGTAAAGTCGTAACTTGGGAGCTACTCAAGACGTCCGACTTATCACTTCAACTTCCGGTCAACTGTGCTCAACTGATTTCACGATCTGCATCTCCGCTTGCTTCAGAAGCACTTGAGCTCAAAAGCCTTTCCCATTCAGCTGAGACTTTCCGATCTGTTGTGTTTTGAGCCTGTTTGAACCTAACCAAGAGTCGCTTCGTCCCACTCGGGGCTCTGATACTCAAGGATACTGCCTCGAGAGCAGCTGTAACGGCGCCGTGACCATTCACACTCGAACACCCAGGCATCCCTGGTAGGCTGTTCTCATGAGTGATATCAACTCAGCAATGAGCTCAAGACTCAGCTGAGACATCAAAGAGAAAACGTTGTGGGAGGTCCCTCAATAGGCTCGGATTTCCTTGCTGCAATTTTATAGGAAAGAAGCCAAGCAGCACCTTGAACCTAATACCTTTGCTCGCACTCGGACTCGCACTCGGAATCAATGTACGGCGACGATGCCAATATGGAAACAATGCACAGCTTGCACTATAAAGGATGTCACAAATAGCAGGTACACAACGGAGCGTCCCTCGCTGCTTCACAGGCAACTGATGAGCGTCTTTGTTAGTGCCGGTCTCATCAGTGCCCCGGCACCCCCTGCAACTCTGCGGAAAAGTGAAGCCCGCTCTAGTTTGGGAGTCCCACACACACACACTCTTTTGCTTGCTTGCTTGCTTGCACGGCGTTTAGGGCGGGGACTCTCTCTCTCTCTGTCTCTCTCTGTCTCTCTCTCTCTCTCTCCCCTTTTTTCTTTCTGCTGGGCTTAGGGGTCACGTTCGTGACCCTCAGGCCATCGGCCCGCCCAACCACAATAACAATGTTGTTATTGAGTGGTTGGCTTTGGGGTCTCAAGAACGACGGCAACGAAAGACGAAATCAGAGCCATGTTTCCGAGCAGCAAGCCCCTTCCCTGTACACTAAGCCGACCCCCAACCCGCGTCCCGGCCTCATCTCCGCGCCCCTGTGGCAACCATCCAACCAACCAACCTAAATGTTCCTGGGGCTTGCTAATTGAAACAAGATAGTTGTTGCCACTCTAAATAGAAACAAAGTTGCCGGCTGAATTTTCCCCGAGTACAAAGGAGGTAGCATCGAATTAGCGGTAGTGGGGCGGACAAGACATCGTCGTGTTTGCGACGGAAAATGAGGCGAAAGGCAGGCGATCGGAAAGAGCACGTCGAGTAGCGACGGCAATTGGTACGAAAGCCATTAAAGCTGCAAAAGAGCGGTCAGAGCGCTGTCGAGTAGCGGCAGCGTCGGCATAGGAAATACAAAACAGTATGNTAAAGCTGCAAAAGAGCGGTCAGAGCGCTGTCGAGTAGCGGCAGCGTCGGCATAGGAAATACAAAACAGTATGGTACATCATGCAAGTTCCCCGGCAAAGGATGATCAAGTCCCCCGGGGGGTCCTTTTCAGTTCCAAGCCCCAGCGCAACCACGTCCCCAGGCAAACAAACAAGTGGATCCCCCGGTTTGTCGACCTGGCTTTAAGCTGAGTTCACTAGGCTTCCGTTTAGCGGGAGACATGGAAAAAGACAAACCATACCAAGGAGCAACACATACCATCACAAACGTACTCCCCCCCAACGGCAATGCACGGCACTGAATTTTGGCATTCACTTCGCGGCAGCTTTCCCCCTTTTGNATGGAAAAAGACAAACCATACCAAGGAGCAACACATACCATCACAAACGTACTCCCCCCCAACGGCAATGCACGGCACTGAATTTTGGCATTCACTTCGCGGCAGCTTTCCCCCTTTTGGGGCTCAGTCGTCAACTCGGTCGTGTGCTTCGGCTTCGGGCCATATGGGCCTGTACTTCCTGTACGTTGCGCCAGTGTTGGTTGGGCACAAGCCGGACATTCCGGCGCGGGCTGCGACTAGGTGTCCTCGGCCGCCTTCCCCCCAAGTGTGAGGAGTTCCTTGTCAGGCTCCGGCGCGGGCTGCGACTAGGTGTCCTCGGCCGCATTCCCCCCAACTTTGAGGAGCTCCTTGTCGGGCTACGGCTTGTCGTCCTCGGTCGCGTCATCCCCCTGCTGGGGCTCTGTAGGGCAGGGGCGTCCCCCTCGAGTGGTGCTTGGCTGTCGCCGCGGCTGTCACTTGTCTCGCTGCTCGTCCCCGCCCAATCCACCTCCGCTTCCAAATCAGGTAGATCAGGTAGGTCGTGTGGTGTGGTGACATCCCCTTCACCATCCAGTCGTCCCTCGCTTGTTTGCGGGTCGAGGTTGCTTGGTGTGGCTCTGCTGCTTGTAGAGGGTCCGCTGCTCACCGCCGGTTCAGCTGTCTTGTCTCGCGCACTGAAAAACTTCCTCCCCCCCTGCGCCGCTCGACTTTTAGCTTTTTTCCGCACTTTGCGGGCTTGCTTGAGGAGCACCGGGATCTTGCGTGGGAACTTCAATGAACTTCATGATATACACTCTGGCCTCGTCAGTGATCCTGGGGAGATATTTGTCCGTGATTTTGACCAGTTTGTCTGCGGCCTTCCCCAGGGCATGCCTTTTTCGCAATCTCCCGCGGTAAGCAGCATAGGACTCAGCCATCTCGTCACTGAGGTACTCCCCGGCGTTTCCCATAAACGGCCAGTCGCCTCCTCATAGGTCACATCGCGTCCAATCCACTTGTCTAGTGGACCTGGGTGGAAGAGGAGGCCCAGTCCTTTTCCGGTAACAAAGCGCACCTTGTGGTCGAGGCTTGGCTGTGGAGGCCCATCTTCCCCCGGTGGCTCGCATGCTGGATTTGTCGCATCCCCATTGTTCTGGCTGGGCTCCCCTTGCCTGCGGTGCAGGACCGGCGCGTTCACACTTTCTTGGTCCGTCACCTCGTGTAGTCGACAGGCTGAGTCTGTGCGTACGTTGACTTTTCTGAATCCTGGGGCACACGTTCCCCCGCTTGCCATCGCCGTGTCGGCGTTTCCAGGAAGATCACCTTCAGTTCCTCAAACGGGTAGTATGATCCTCCCCCCTACTGGCGGGCCACCCCCGAAGGGGGCCGCGGTCAAGGGTCGGATGGAGCGAGAAACCCTGGGGCCTCTTAAGCACGTGGCTGCGGATGTGAAGCTCAAGCACTGCTGGGAAAGGCAGGAAGGCTCCCCTGGAATCACAAACCAGGTTAACCCCCCACTTCCCCCCCCAGTGCAAGGGGGCGGCACAAGCCCCAAGCAAAAGATGCAGCACTTGAGCCAAAATTCTCTCTCTCTCTCTCTCAAAGGATCATCGGCCCCTGTGCTAGCCGAGGCAGGAGGTTCAAGTGGCTGGACATGTTCAGCGAATGGGTACTAGCCCCCTATCTGCTTGGGACAATCCGTGCTTCGCTCAATGGCATCATGGTTTTCATGCCGTGCGAGCAGAGCGAGTGGTAAACGACAGCAACATGTCTGCCATGTAATGCGGCCCTTGCGAGTATCCTGACCGCCGGTATCTGATTCAAATTCTACCGAGACATGGAGCTTGGACATGGTTGGATTCTTGCTGCTTCCATCTTACTGTACCGCGTGGCCCCCAAATCAGCACCGATGCTCGCGCCTCTTTTCGAGCTTGTTCGACATGCGTCGGCTGGAAATGTGGTTAGTGGTGATTGGTGGTCGGTTCATGAGGCGGTGTGACACTCGTGCGCCAAGCACGCCATTGTTGCATTTCTGTGGTCCGCGTGCACAGGTGGATGTTCGTTCCCACCGCTCCCAGACTGCGGATTGTGAGTATGATCCTTTCTGAAACGGACAGTACTCGGGTAAAGAATTGTGTCTGTGTGTGTGCGTGTTGTAGTGTGTGTCTCCCTTACCTTCTTGCTTGCGATGGCGTAGTCACAAAATGCATTTTCAAGGTCCCGAAGTCCCAAGCATTGGAGAATTCTTGAATGATCTCTCTTTCCGGGAGGGTATTCCACTTCGCCACCTCGTTCATACTCCAGTCGTCCCGGATAGGGATGAGCTGCATTGACCATGTATGTGTCGTTACCGTTATTGCTTACAGTTGCAGCGCGATCTTCATGGAGAATGACATGCACACCTCAGGCCGACGCCCCTGAAGCTTCGAGCCGGACCTCACATTTAACATCTCTTACAGCCTTTTAACCACTGCACTCACTTGTCGCCGGTGAAAAGGAACCAAGCCACCAGCTCCCTGAAGACACAAGTGTACCTCTTGATGAAGAGGTTGCGATCCTACAGGGGTGCAGCAAGTGACTGCGGGGATCGCGAGGCTGCGCATAATGTCGATACTTGCCACTCGCGCCGAAGCACAAGCACTGAGCCTTTGCTTGCATGCAGCTGTCCTTGATGATCGTCTGTCCCGATTTGAGGTCAAGGATCTGCACCTGCCGTGGGAATTCAACACAAAAAGCGAGACTGACAACTTCAGTGAGCAAGCAATTCAAGCTTCTGAGAAGAACTGCCTTGTCATCAAACTGGACCATGAACCGCATCAGTTTCTTCTCCCTGGACTTCGCGGCCGGCATGTATTTGTCATTGCGATCATTGGACGTCTAGCAAATACCAAGCAGGAGCCCAGCACCATCCGTGTAGCTTATTGTTGTTATTATTATTACTATTATTATTATTGCGAAGCGTACAGCCGGCAACAGTATCAGCCTTTCGGCTCCTTCGCCGTTGGCACCAGACAGGGCCCCGACTGCAGACACGCAAAGAGTAATTGATGCATTTAATCGGGACTTCCTGGCATTGCGGCGTATGCATAGGCTTTCTGCGAAGTTGGCAAGCTGCAAGGATTGTGGCACAGCAATGCAAAGCAATCGTTGACATGCGGGTCATATTTCCGGCATTGCCAAGCTCTGACTTCACAAGATCTTTCGGAAGTGCTCTGAAATCTGCCCCGGTCGGATTGCTTCGGATCTCGCAGAAATCTATTCAATCTACTCCAAACTTGGGGTTTTGTCTGTGTCAGCTTGTACCCATCTGGGCATTGGAACGGTCCTGACCAGACTTCGTTGAAGCACCTTCTGAGGTTTTATTCCCACGAAATGACTCATGGCATCGGCGCGCTTTGCAAACAAAACGCCCCAAACAGAGCGAACAAAGCAATGGCAAAGTGTCTGTTCCGAGAACCCGCAACCTGCCATAACGCACTGTTGAGCAGATACCTGCTGATCCCTGACGGGTGTGCTTGCCTATCCCACGCATGTGCTTCACGCCCAAGTCGGTGAACAGAAGGCAAACTATCATGGAATGAGGTGAGAAGCAGCACATCGCCTCAGAGTCTGATGTTGTCTGATCAGGCCCAAAGATGCTGGAAAACATAAACGAGCACACGGCTGCGAGCGCGGCTGTAGGATGCAACTGCCAACCGACTGCAGTGGAATGCACAAGCTTCTTGATGCATGCAGTCAACACGTATAGCTAGGGCGTGCACACCATTGGCAGCCGCTTCTCCGGTGGAATGTTGTTGGGGATAGGCTGGCAGGCAGCTTCAGTTCAAGAAGCGAACCTCACCTTTCGACCAAGTAGTAGCCCGAGCATGGAGCTGCAGCCTCGTTGTAAGCCTCCATCTGGGCATTGACGAGAAGAACGGCATTGGTGTCTGATGCTGCGACAGGTTCCTGGATGCAGCGAGGCCTTATGCTCTCTCTTATCTGTTCCGGCGACCAGCTCGGCGGGTGTGCATGGTGGTGGCAAGTTTTTGCGTACTGCACTCAGTGTCTGCAAAGTGCCTCCCGCGCGGATCGCTTATCCTCCTGCGCAGGGAACCGGTTGACGCAGAACTCATGTCTAAACTGTCACAGGCCGCGAAGATACACCATAGTTTAGCACACCTCTGTAAACGTGCATACCTTCCTTTCGAAATACAACTCTTGGAAACACAATCGCAACATCCAGTCCTCTGTCGCCCGGGCAGCTCTGTTACCGTCATCCTTCTGCTTGTCCGGCTTGTTGCGCGCCCCTATCTGTCTGCTTGCTATCAGCAATCATAAGCATGCACGTCGGATTCTAGCCCTGGCCAGAAAAGCAAGTTAGCTTGATGTTTTAAACATGCCGGAAGTGCCATTTCCACCTGCTTGCTACATCACAACTCTGGCGTCCATGCAAAGTCTAAGTGAGACGCTGACGCAAGGCAGCCCCGGGCCTTGACGCAAAGCCTCCACAAGCTTCTTTCGCAGCTCGCGGTTCTCTGCCTCGTGAGATTTGGGGACGTCCCTGGCCCCGCTGCGACAGTCCATCGGGCCCCACCTTCAATGTCGCATTTTCCACCTGCGCTTCCATGCTGCGAGAGTCTGCCAGCGTTTAGAATCACCCCATGCCTCAAGCAGCTGTAACCTTGACTCTGGAGATAGATCCGTGTCCTCGGGTGAACTCAGCTTTCCTAAGCTGAAGACGAGATCCCGGCAGGCTGCCTCATCATCGTTCCTTATCACTTCTCACATACCACCAGAGCAGCCCAAGACGTTAAAACAGTCCAAGAACGAAACCGGCGTCTGCTTCGACTCCTGGATTTGCGTCGCTCCTTTCCCATGGCAATGTGTTTTGCACGTACCTTGACGACTTTGTGCGGACATCTTCCGATGCTACTGCTGTACAACACATCGCTTGCACAGAAGACGACATGAAATCCTCTACTCCTTGCTTCGGGCTTGCGGCTTGAGAGTCTTTGGAAGTTCTGTGTCGGCTCCAAGGCTTAAGCGTGTCATGCGCCGGAGAACCCTTGACTACTCCAGCCCAGCCATTGGCGAATATAGCACGACTTCATTCAAGATAGCGAAGAAAGAGCGCACCGCGCCCATGGCAGACCATGCTCGTGAACTGCAGGCAAGATGTTCGCAGGCTGTGGGCTGCAGACAGCACGTTTTGGACCCGGTGTTGTGGTTGCGGCCATCTCGAGTCGTCGGAATCCACCTCTTTCAGCACGTCTACTTGCAAAGCGATTTGCAACCAATGAGCAGAGCCGCAGAGCCCTTCAGCTAATACGCTTGTAGCAAATCGGTCCACATCTGACTGTGCACCTACATTATTCACTAACCTGTCCCACTTGTGCGACCAGTGCATTTTAAGTGGTGGAAGCACGTCCGAAGACGCTGGTCTTGCACTTCCTGAATTTTTCGTAAACAGCAAACTTTGAGAGGCTTGTTTTGACTGATGGCACAGCGGAAGCCAGCCAAGCGGCTGAATTGGATGCCGAATTTCATTGCAATACACTTCAGCTTATCGCAGCCGAATCACGGGCCGAATGCCTGCGAAAACTCAGAGGAAGCCTCGCGTGTTTTGGGTGCAGTGGCCACGCCGCCCGCGCCTGCTAGGAAGGCGGTACTTGCTGAACCGCTGGTGGCGAATGAGAGTGACGCCTGAGCAGCAGATTCTACTTTCAATTGTGACCACGAGTGCACGCCAAAAGGTGGCTATTAAATGCTATTAATCACTATCAATGTTGCCAGCACTGGGGCGTGGAGATGGCAGGCCAACTTGGGGCAGCACGGGTTGCTCCCTCCTTGCTGCGGCTGCCGCCCCTGCAAACTTGCAGTTCCAGCTGTAACTTGCTTGGACATGCTCGGACGGTACTTTGCGCATATTCTGTCAACCAATGCTAGTAAAGAACCCTGTTGCGGGCGATCAGATTACTTGTTTTGACGATCTGCATGGCCAGGACCTTCTTGTCAGAAGAGCTTCCCCCACGGTGTCGGCGAATGAAGACCTCACTTCCAGGTCACAAAGTTGAGCCTGGCTTCGTGGTCTGGTTGACGTTTTGAGTCTACGTGGACTACTATACAGCGTCATCGTGATGCTTCTGACTGGCATGTGTGAAAACGCGACGTCAAGATTGTAATGTTGCTTGGGCAGGACACAGGGCATGGGGTGAGTGATGTGGTCGTGCTGAGATGGCAGCCCCTCTGCGTACTTCCGCATTGTCAAACCTGGAAAAACATGATGGTAGAAGTATTGCACAAGTTCTTGACCACCCACTTAAATGCGTGAACAAGCTCAGATGGCAACTCTCCAGCGGGAAGTTCTGCTAAAAGCTCCTGCCGTTCAGATAAGACGAGATGGTGTTCTGGCTGCATTCTGTGATCGGCTCAACGCCTCACCACAATAGCAGAGTTCATGGTTCATGGCAGGTGATTTTGCGCCGTCGCAGAATCACGAACCTGATCGTGCAATCATTAGCAACTATGCTTGGACCATCGTTTGTACATGAGCGCTGCTACTTACACGCGCCGTAACATCTCCGAAAAATGAAACAAGAATCTCCCACGTCAAGTCTTGGTGGGGTCGTTTTTTGTACATGCATCAGTGAGGATGCGACATTACCAGAATTTGTCTATGAGTCGGATAAGCTATGGACCGGAGAGAGCAGTCACTTGTGTTGGATGGATATATTCGCCTTAATGCAGCAGTGTCTCGCAATCAAGGGTGCAAGAGTCCTATGTCTTCCAATGGGAAACACACATTGACATGGTCTTAATGAATCTAGGCCCCAGGCGGCCTGAATACTTCATTTGGGAGCATTTGTGTGACGAACACTTTGGCCAACGCATGCAACGCCACTTAAAAGCCAAAAGCACTGTGCCCTCGATGCCCGAGTCAGCCGCCAAAGAAGCATTAAGCTGATGCCAACGAAAAGGAGAAAACCGCAGCATGAATAAAGGCAACACATGCCCGTCCTATTCCTCGAGCACATGGTCGAACAGCAGGACAAGGAAACAAACCGAGCTCGACGACGACAAAAACGGCAAAAGAAACAAAGGGACGAATTCTGCTGGGAGCCTCCCGGCACGTGACTCCCAACATTTCAGAGAAGCTTGAGGGATTTACAGGAATGCCGATTGAACAAACGCAACGACCAGCCGCTGCAACATCGCATGCCTTAGTTTAGCAATACATGCCTTACATGCTGCTTAGATAAGGGATGATCTAAACAAACCATGCCAACCTAGACCCCGAAACAGTGAAGTACAGTACAGCAAAGACGTCACGAGAGCCCGATGCAACCCCCCCGCGCAAAGCAACCAGCGTAGCCGCATGTACTAGTAGAATGCAGGAACAGGGCCCGAATGCTTCCCTCTAGCGGATTGAGAGAGACATGATCCCAACTCTTCCCCCTGTAGTACTGCCTCTGAACTCTTCCGGCCCAAATCCTTGCGGATGTCGTAAAATGAAGCACGAACTGAAGCATGATCAAAGTAACTAGCTAGGTCATGGTGGTTACATGCGCGTGAAGAACTATTACGGACAAATACAGAGGGAGAGAGAGAGAGACACAGAGAGAGAGAGAGATACACCATGACGTCAGCATCAGGGACAGTGTCGGCATTGTGCAATCGCACAGCGAATCTTGTGCGGTTGCCAAGTGGCCGAGCAGGCGAAGCTCTTCACGAGCCGCCGCCAGTTGCGTTGCTGCCTCCCGTGTTATGGTAATCTCGCTTCAATGCATAGCAACATAGTTCTAGACTAACCTGCAACCAGGGCAGCATGCCTGAAGTGCCTTTGTCGATGTATCACTTCCTGACACCCTGCCTGGATCCACTCTTCGCTTCCAGGAGGTGTGTTTTCACTGAGCACTTCAAGCTGTGCTACCTGACGGACGTGCTTCAAGCATGCTGCATGCAGACTTCTGGGAACTCAGAGAGATCCACATGCGGAGAGCCTCAGCTTTTTTGTCAAGAGCCATCTGTAGCAGGTGCGCCCCTGAGTCCAAGAAGGCCCAAGAAGATGCTCGCAACACCTTCACATTTGCACGCATTCACATCCACGGCCAGCACCGTTGAATTCGGAAAACCAAGATAACGGCTCGCGCCTTGTCAAAACCATGCTTCATCGGCTTCACCTGTCCTTCGTCACCTGTAATGGGCTCATGTTCACTATTCAAAACGCAAAATGATGCCTGGGTTCACTGATGCTCATCGGCACTCTCACAGCTGCTACAGTTTGGGTATGTTTAAGTTTCTGTCAACCTGCTGCTTTCAGTTCGTCCTGGCAATGGCAAAGAAGTAGAGATCCGTTCTTGGGCAACGCCGGTACAGGGGGCCCTATACAATCTCTCGCCTGAGGTTTGGAGGACGGAGTCCGGAGTTGCTTTCGTCAGCTCTGGTTCTGGAGCTCGCTCTGGTGCTCCTTCGCTCGATCTGAGCGGCACCTCCGCCTCCGTGCAGCGCTCGCTCAGCGCTGCCTCGCGAGCCTCTGCCGCCTGCAGCTTCTCGCGAAGATACTCGACTTCCCGCGTCAACTCGCCGACAGTCTCGGAAGGGCGTCTCTGCCCTTGTCGGCCGGAGCGAGCCGGTGCGGATGACTGGCGGCGCTTCGAGCACTCGGGCGACGAGGCTCTGTGAATTTGGGAATCCGTGATCTCCCCTACTGCGCCGCCTGCCACTGCGGCTTCGTGAGCTTGGCACAATGCCTCAACAAGCTTCCGCAGTTCCGACTTGTGCGACATCCCACGAGATCTTGGTGTCAAATCTGTGAGGTTAACCGGTGCGACTCGGCATCTCTTGCACGTGCGCTGCACAATCTCCAGAAGTTCGGTCATCTCTTGACGCAAGCTCTTGCAGTCTACCCAGAGCTGCGTCACCAATGGATCGTCAGATTCGAAGTGATCTCGGCTCAGGCTTGCTGTTGCTTGCCCTCCACCTGACTGGCTCAGTTGAGTCTTTGAGAGCTGCATAATGTCGAGTGGCTCGGCTCGTGTCACCTGCTGTGCATCTGCGTCCCTGTCTGTGTTGGAAAAGCCTTCGCCGTTGCAGTTTTGCTCTTGGGCCTCCTCTAATTTCACAGACAGCTGCTCATGTTCCGTGCGGACCATCTGGGTCTCTGCATCCTCCGTGCCCATCTGCTTGCTGTCAGAGCCTTGCATTCCGTTGGATGCCTGGCTGACTGCAAGCTCATCTGGAATACAAGGTGCTTGACTCGATGGATCACAAGGTTGCGGTCTTGCAGTCTCAGACTCTACCTGCTTCTCACTTTCAACGGCAGTTCGCCCACCGTCTCCATGGCAGTAATCGTTGTCCGACGGACTTTCTGTTTCAGTTGCAGTGCCGTCTCTGACTTTGCCTGCCTCACCATAATGGCACGGCAGGCCCGCCATCAAAGCCACTGTTGGCGGTGTTGCAGAACGTCGCACGGTCGAGGCGAGGACTTGGCGTACGTCTGAACCTGCCAGACATCTCTCGGACACTATGTCGTCACTACCGTTGCACATTACAGGCGGGGTGTAAAATATGAGCAAACCTGTCTGGACTCGAACTGAACATCCTGAGCCCCAAGGCCCCAAGAATGCCTCCCGCCGCTCGTCTGTCTTGTCGGGGACTTGCTGCCTCGACGGCCTTCAAGTTGTTGTGAGAAAGCATTGAGCTTATATGGTTATGTCAATGTATGTATGTATGTATGTACATCTGTACCCATGTTGTATACAAGCATGCCATATTCAACACGCTCGTTTGTAGGGTTGGATCCTTGGGGGTTGGATCCTGGGGCTTGGAAAAAACCAAAGTTATCAAAATCAGAAGTCAACCTGAAGAAAGTTGAAAAAATACATGA
>BGNK01006616.1:4152-21190 GCA_003297005.1 Symbiodinium sp. clade A Y106 | reverse complement strand
TCGCACCAAATTTTGAAACGCAAAGTTGCTAAACCCCTGCTCGGTTTTCGTGTGGTATTTACAGCACTTTGACAGGGTCGCAGCCCGATCGCACCAAATTTTGACACGCAAAGTTGCTACACCCCTGCTCGGTTTTCGTGTGGTATTTACAGCACTTTGACAGGGTCGCAGCCCCATCGCACCAAATTTTGAAACGCAAAGTTGCTAAACCCCTGCTCGGTTTTCGTGTGGTATTTACAGCACTTTGACAGGGTCGCAGCCCGATCGCACCAAATTTTGACACGCAAAGTTGCTANTATTTACAGCACTTTGACAGGGTCGCAGCCCGATCGCACCAAATTTTGACACGCAAAGTTGCTAAACCCCTGCTCGGTTTTCGTGTGGTATTTACAGCACTTTGACAGGGTCGCAGCCCCATCGCACCAAATTTTGACACGCAAAGTTGCTAAACCCCTGCTTGTTTTCGTGTGGTGTTTACAGCACGTTTACAGGGTCGCAGCCCGATCGCACCAAATTTTGACACGCAGAGTTGCTAAACCGCTGCTCGGTTTTCGTGTGGTATTTACAGCACTTTGACAGGGTCGCAGCCCGATCGCACCAAATTTTGACACGCAAAGTTGCTAAACCCCTGCTCGGTTTCCGTGTGGTATTTACAGCACTTTTACAGCGTCGCAGCCCGGTCGCACCAAATTTTGACACGCAAAGTTGCTACACCCCTGCTCGGTTTTCGTTTGGTATTTACAGCACTTTGACAGGGTCGCAGCCCGATCGCACCAAATTTTGACACGCAGAGTTGCTAAACCCCTGCTCGGTTTTCGTGTGGTATTTACAGCACTTTGACAGGGTCGCAGCCCGATCGCACCAAATTTTGACACGCAGAGTTGCTAAACCCCTGCTCGGTTTTCGTGTGGTATTTACAGCACTTTGACAGGGTCGCAGCCCCATCGCACCAAATTTTGACACGCGAAGTTGCTAAACCCCTGCTCGGTTTTCGTGTGGTATTTACAGCACGTTTACAGGGTCGCAGCCCGATCGCACCAAAAATTTGACACGCAGAGTTGCTAAACCCCTGCTCGGTTTTCGTGTGGTATTTACAGCACTTTGACAGGGTCGC
This sequence comes from Symbiodinium sp. clade A Y106, assembly GCA_003297005.1. Classification (NCBI taxonomy): domain Eukaryota; class Dinophyceae; order Suessiales; family Symbiodiniaceae; genus Symbiodinium; species Symbiodinium sp. clade A. The sequence continues at coordinate 20,076 of BGNK01006616.1, read as the reverse complement.
AGCCCGATCGCACCAAATTTTGACACGCAGAGTTGCTAAACCCCTGCTCGGTTTTCGTGTGGTATTTACAGCACTTTGACAGGGTCGCAGCCCGATCGCACCAAATTTTGACACGCAAAGTTGCTAAACCCCTGCTCGGTTTTTGTTTGGTATTTACAGCACGTTTACAGGGTCGCAGCCCGATCGCACCAAATTTTGACACGCGAAGTTGCTAAACCCCTGCTCGGTTTTCGTGTGGTATTTACAGCACTTTGACCAGGGGGTCCGGAGGGATCGGCGCCCAGGGACCCTCCTCCCCAAAATGTTTAAATTATTCAAAGGTGTGGGGTGGGGTGGTTATTTAAATTATTTAATTCGGGCCGGGAATTCAATAATTTAAGAATTTAAATAATTTGAATCCTGGCGGGGGGTCCCGGGGAGGGATCCGGGGCCCCGGGAATTAAATAACCTAAGTAATTTAAACATCGGGGAAGCCTCCGGATTTAAATTATTTAATTCCCGGGCCGGAATCCCCCCCGGACCCCTCCCGAGGATGTAAAATATGAAATTCTTAAAATTATTTAAATTATTTAATTCGGGCCGGGAATTAAATAATTGAAATATTGGGGATGCCTCCGGATTTACATTATTTAATTCCTGGGGGCCAGGAACACTGGAACACCATATGGGGTCTATTCGGCAGCTAGTTTCTGGATTCCTGCCAACACACACACATCCAGCTGCCAAATAGACCCGGTTTAAGCCGCGGGTTTCTCGGCTCCAAGCGACTCTTTTGTCTTGAACCCAGTAAGTGGTTTAACTTCAGGCAGAGCCTGGAGGTCTGTGCCAGAAGACGAACGATACGACGATACGACGACCCATGTGTTCTTCGATAGGCTCGGCTCCCGACTTCCCTGGAGTCCGAGTTCCTGGTCTACTGTCCGCCTTATCGCGGTTTGTTCCGTCGTCTTCGGCATCTGCAGCTTCCAGCATTTTCGTCTTTCGTCACATTTCCCTCTTCGGCCCCACGCCCCACGGAAAAAAACACGGTCCACTTCCCCCGAGTCTATGGAATACCAGAAAGAAATCCCTGACCAACATCAATGCTACACGGCAGCAGTCCTGCGCCTGATTTTGCCATGGTCCGCGGCTTTCCTTTGGCTTTGAGGTTGCTTCCTTTTCGTTCTAGCGTGTTCTACTCAGTGCTCTCCCGGACCCAGGGGTCTATCAGTCTATCTATCCCGACTCGTCATGCCCTGTTTGGTATTCTCTAGCCCTTCCCCAAGGCGGACATCGCAAGCAGGGAAACAGGCATGCCTGACTGCAAGCTTCTCGATGATCACGCCACGAATTCACCTTGGATGCTCTTTGCTTTTGCTCTTTCTTCAAGATATCTCGTCTCACACACTCGCATCAGCTTGCCTCCTGGATATGACTGTGAACACGCTGCCGTTGAGAGCTAGCAACACCAATCATCGACCTGTCGGCGCAGGTATGACGAAGGCTTTTGGAGCCCACTTGACAAGTGCCCGGCTCGACGTCATCCACCACCTTGCAAAAACTGCCAACCCGAGCTGACATCCACCGAACCTTCCCTTCTCCAGGATGCTGGGCGTAAACTGACTCGCGCCACCACCACGACCCAGGCGACATGAGTGTGACAACACCCAACACTCTCAAATCCAAAAACGTACCCTAGTTTTGCTCCTCGCCTGCTTCCCATGTCATGCACGGATTTTTGCAACACATGCAACGCCGAAAAATGCCAGCAGGGTACTCTTTTGCACTTTATGTTTGGCTTCGTCCTGGCCTCTCGTTCACCACGGCTGCCCGCGCGAAATCAGATGAAGCAATGGGTGAGGTGTTGTGGGGAGTAAGTCGTGTGTTTAACAAATCTTGGTCCTCCTCCCACCTTGGCGGCGCCCCAACATCTTAAAGCAGATCAACCAACATTTTGTGTCATTGAACATGGTCAGGTTGCTCCAGAGATTCGCAGACTACATCTAGATGCCCCGGTCCAAGTAAGTAGAACACATAGCAAGGGCTCGAGACATCACATCTTCCAAGTTTCTCCTTTTCGATTACGACTTCAACAAGATTCTTTTGATGACACCGAACAGACTCACAGGACACTCTACATTGTACATCGCTGAATGAGGAACGTGCATCGGACCCAGTACGCACACCTGCAGGGAGAACCAACACCAAGCCCACATCCCGAGACCACCCCCACACCGACTCAATGCTCAAAATCCCCACGTAGAGTCACATGGCTGACCTCTCATCTTCGTCTAGATGTAACGCGATATACAGAACCCTGTTCGGTAAAGGAAGAGGCATGCCAATGCCAAGCGCCGGTGCCTCCGAATCCACCGGGCCCCGGCCCCCTTTCACATCCGCCAGCAGCCAGCAGCCAGGAGATTCTAAGTCCGCCGAGACCGGAGGCCGGGGGCCTCTAGATCTTTAGATTCTAGATCTGTGTATAGAGGGTTATCAGAGCTCTGTCGCAGGTGCTCTCAGGAGTTTGGGTTTGGGTCCCACAGCTGCTGTCTCTGAATGCGATGTTTGACCCCCGTCGTTCGCCCGGTCCTGCACTCCGCGGCCCTGCACCCCGCCCCCCCTCTCCCCGAGCCTCCTCCAAAATTTTTGTGCGGGTTTCGGCCTCTGTCGACTGCGGCTGCAGCGCTCGGACCGATCAAACATGTCTCTCTCATTGACTAATATGATGCCCTTCTTCTCCCGCACTTCTTTTCGCGCCTGCTTTTCGAGCGACCGCACGGTTTGGTATGGGAAAAGGGCAGGAGGAAATGAAGGCAAAACGAGACGTCTCCGCAATCGCTTTCTTAAAATGCATCTCGGGTCGCGGAGCCGTCCCCGAGGCCTCTCTCTCTCTGGCGGTCAAACTTCCATGGTCCTCAAGCACAGGGCATCGGGCCTGCAATACATCTCGGATGGACGGATCGATGTGTAGAGGAGTCCGCAAGCGGGTGCCGCACCGAGATGAAGGCAAACAGAAATAGCTCCAAATAATTTTGACGAGGCCCCCCCCGAGAAATACAATGAGTGCCGGGGAAGCAACGAGCACGGAGAAATGTATTGGGGGGTCTTGAGTCTGATGGTTCGGCAACCCAGCTGCAATGGTTTTAGAGACAAACTCTCGGAAAGTATGCTCAAAAAACACATCCACGGGGCCAGATTCAATCTCATCGTATGAAGTCCACTTAGTTCTGCGCTAGCCACATGCATAGTAGTGACTCGTGATAGTGGAAGCATGTTACTAAAGCAGACAGCGGCGAACCGAATTAGTAGTCAGTAGTTGCGTAGGGCTCGAGTCCCCACACAGTGGTATCTCGGCAGCCCCAGCACTGAATGCTATGGCCGTGAAACGGAATGCGGTACGCCTCCATCACTAGCTCCGCTAGCTCAGCATGGACCTAGCATTCCTGCAGCAGGGCGATGCAGCCAATGGCCTCTACTACCACCTGGGATGGAAGGGCTTGCCGTGGGTTACCGTCATTGGTGGCACGGATCTTCTTCTACAGGCCTGCTTTGAGAACCTGTCCCACTCCAACCGTTACGACAGCCCCAAGCCCTGTGCCACTTCTGACCGTCATAGCGAGGAAGCCTGGAAGGATTGGACATGCGGCCAGCCCCGCAACTTTATCTCGACTGCCGAAATTCTCGACGTCGGCGGCATTCGTGAGGAGATCTACACAACCTTGAGGAGTGATGTCGGCTTGGTTTTACCAGGTTAGGAGGAGCAGCGTGGTCACACGGGCCAATTTACCGTTCAGTTGGAAAGCTTAGACTGGGCCCCAAAGGCCTCCAGCAAAGGCCTTGCGGGTGACAGTGTCGTGCACACGGCGAAGGACAAGTTCAGTGGCTGTGCGTGTTTCTACTCTGAGGCAATCCTCTGCAATAAAAAGGCAAGCACCGGTGGCTTGCACTACGAAGCCAACGACTGGTTAATTTCTGTGTCGGGGCTCTTGGATGCTCTGGCGTTGCACTCTGGCCATTAAAGCGAGATGAAACGAGATCTTCAATCAGAGGAGCAATACCATGAGCTGAGTCTGAAGGCTGAGTACGTAGGACTTGTTAAGATAGCCGATTCCGGAATGGTTTCCAGAGCTTGCATACAGATGTTTCGCATGTGCTCTTTGGGCTTTGCATGGTGCAGGAAATACGACCACTGCGGTTTTCCGTGCCATTGCATTTGCCCTTGCTTGACCGTCTTCTTTTGTAGGTTGAGCCCCGGTTCGTGTATACGCCGTCACTGCACTGATCGGAGGCTTGGCATGAGGGTCCTGCGGTAAAGGCTTGCCTGTTATGTACCCGTCTGGAAGGAATTCCTTTCCCGCCCAGAAGGCAGTTGGTCAAGTGTGCGAATTCAATGCACGATTTTTGGGACGCACCACGTCGTGCCACAACACGTGGCCTGCGGATCGAGGGTCCGCACAGAACAGAATAGAACAGAACAGCAATTGCGTAGTTTGCGAAGTGAGAACCCCTCCGAGAAGCGCCGGATGCAGTGTCGTGCCGTTCGCAGCGCCCGTGTTGGACGACTGCTCCGTTCCGTTTCTCTGCTCCGAGTCGCCGCGTTGCACAGGCTGCCGAGCAACGGCACCAAAAAGACCGTGCTTGCGCCGCGCCATTAGGATTCTTGTGCTTGCCGCTTGTGGTGTGATCCTCCACGTCACAAGGCCAGTAGCCATTGGCCATTGAACTGCATATGCCACGCCCCAAGAGACCTTGAGCTTAGGCAGGTGCGTACTGCAAGGCCTGGTGCCTTTGCCTCGAACTTCTCCGGCGTTGCCTCGATTCTGCAGGCGACAAGGCGACAGGCTGGTCACTCATGTCCATGAGCGCAGTGCCGTTCCACTTCTTCCAGTGCTTCCTTCGCAGTCTTTCCGGACCCCTGAGACGAAAAAGGCTCACCGCTGCCGCAAGAGCCGAAACTGTCGAAGCCTTCCTTCTATCTGGCACTTGTGCAGGGCCTTGAACAAAAAGGCATAGCCGTTCGACCAAGGACATCAGATTTCGCTGCGCCTTTAGAGGGTTGGCTTTCGGCTCCGGCATGCCTCGGTTCGCCACTCAACACCTGCAAATCCACGAACTGTCCGAAGTGATGAGGGAATGAGAGAAAAAGTTTTCAGAGAGAGAGAGAGCTAGAGAGAGATTAATAAAAGGGGAGAGGGAGAGAGATCGACCACGGCCCAGGCGACGGGAGACCGGGATGCGAGCGCTCCAAGACCTGGGAGCATTTGCTTGTTGACGGGATTGCGTGGGAAAGGGAGAATCTAATGAACGATCTGGGCAGAGCCGCTGCTGCATTTTACCATAGACTTCAGGAAGCATGTTGGCGATCACCCCAACTAGCGACGCTGCCTTCTCCAACTGCATCCAGTATTGAAGATCCTGCAAGGACAGAAACTCTGGCTTGAATTCCGGAGCCCCATCTCCACACACTTCACACTGTCCCTCCTCAAAGAACTGATTGGTGAGAGGATACCTGTAGCCATGCATGTCACAATGCATGCATCTGTCAACCACGCCCTTCCCATGCGACGATGCCATTTCAGATGCCGACACGTGTGGCTCCAGGACGCCAGCCCTGAGGCAAACACGTCCCTATGATCAAGCTTGCTTCTGACTGACAATCAATGCATCTAATTTACCAATGTCCACCCGTTCCCGCGATCTGCTCCTCAGGCGAGCCTCGACAATCAGCAGGACTGTCTCATGTATTTCTCTCGACTGAGGCAGGGCAAATTGTTCAGCGCTGTGGATTTCAGAGTAAGCTTCCAACCGGAAGTGTTTAGGAAGCGTGGCATGGCAGCCAGTGACAAAGACCTGCGTGAGCAGCTGCTTCTCCACACTGCCTTTTTGAATACTGCCCCTGATCCTGAGAGGATAACTGCGAGCGATCGATGGTATCATCCTGCTTACCTTACCCGACACTGCAGGCAGGGTCTTCTCTCAGACACATGCAACACACTGTTTCAGAGTGACAAAGACGCCAGCTGGAGCAGTTGATCGACGCCATCCAGTCACGCGTGCTGGCAAACCAGAGCTTGAGACCAAATTCGATCGTGACATCTCATGCTAAAGAAACATCATGGCAAGGAATGCAAGGAGGAACTACTCGAGGGCACTCGCTGTCTCGCTCAGATTCTCCAGGGACAGCTGTCACTGACATCTATGCGATTGGCTGAGCTCTTCGTTGGGACCCTCCACTCGCCAACCTTTTCGATGTTTGCTGTGACAAGCTTCAACGTTGGGAAGCTCCCTGTTCGATGCGGGCCACGATGGAGCCCAATTTGCTGGGTTCGTTTTTGATGTGTAGCAGTCACTCTCCAGTTTCCTGTGCACCCAACTCTTATGTGCGCAGCGGAGAAAATCAGCAGAAAGAGTACCTAAAACTTCAAGATGACCATGTCTACTGACTATGTGTCTTGCTTTTCTGTTCATGGGATTGGGGTGTCTCCGACAGTGCCCGTGTTTTCGGGGCCCTGTCTTCCCTCTCTGGGGGATGTTCAGCTGGAACGATGTTCCGCTGGGAATGCGCCTTGCGGATTGAAGCCTGGGAGAGAAGGTTTCTCAGGCTTGGGGCTACACTGGTCCACATGAGCCGAGCCGGGCGCGCCTCTTGTCCAGCCTCAGATGGCATCACCCGCGAACCATCCTAAGAATGACTCACACAAGCGACAGCAACGTGTCTCCAAGCCAGGCGACTCAGAGTCAGCAGCAACGTCCTTCAAGGACGCTTAGCTTAGTCTGCTTCGCGGCTTCGCGGGGTCCCCGAGGCCGCTCGGCCTGCTCAAGGATCCGGCGCCTCTGTGCACGGCACATGGAGAGAGTGTCCTGGCGCCAGGCCTTCCGAAAAGAGGACCCCAAGGCCCGGCCCAGGAGAAGCCAGAGCCAGAGAAGCATGTCTACACGATGCTACAGGTATCACCTGAAAGAAGAGTGCGTGAGACCTCACCTCAACGAAGTCATGATGCAGCTGCATGATCCTTCTGTCCAGGTCTGGCCTTGGCAGGAGGAAGCTCCGACATTGCTTCTTGCATCGAATTACGTTCAGTCGACTGTCAACTGTCCAAACTGGGCGAGGGACTCCCAAAAGCATTCAGCAGGGGCATAGTACAACTCCTCAGCACCACATCCGCAGCAAACTCCCTCTAAAGCCACGAACACCTTCGGTCAAGGGCGCGACATCTGGAGAAACCCCCTGAAGCTCTAGTGCTCGAAGCCTTGGACTTTAGGATGTAGAACCAGGGCATGAGCAGCAATCGGCAGACTGATGGCGCGCGAGCGTGGCGACAGCACGTCGACCTTCTCGTCGAAACCTGTGACAAAGTCCAGCTAGCACACAATGCTCCACTTCAGCCGCAACGTGATGGCACTGCGAGGCGCTCACCATCGAACTCGTCGAGATTCGTCAGCGGAACTGCCTCCATGATGAGATCTGCTCAATCTACTCGGGCGCTTTGAGTGGCGTGATGTGGCGTGCCCACAGAGCGCACTGGCTCGCTGCACCTCGGAAACGACGGCCAACGGTGGGCCCTCGTAAAGCAGCTCCCTCCTGCCGGAATCCAAACAAGCCTTGAAACGAACAGCATAGGCAGAGATCTGGCTTGCCATGGCTGACCTGGTGCCGATCTTCTGTGCATCGTGCATCTTGACAGTGGCCTGCCATTGACCAAAAATGGAAAGCCTTCCTTAGCACCTGTGTCCTACAAACTGAGCTCGCCGAATGTCCTGAGATGACTACAAGCTGCGACCTTCTTTGGGCCTGTACCTATACATCTACACTGTAGCAGACATCATCAGACAAGAAGCAGCCCACGACTACAAGCTTGGACCTTCTTTGGGCTTGTACCGATACGTCTACGCTGTAGCAGACATCATCAGACAAGAAGTAGCCCATCAGTGGCCCAATCTGGCCAATCGAGGACCAAGAGCTCTGAAGTTCTTCTGGAGTTTCCGGGATCTTCCGGTTCAAGGGAAGCATCGGGAACCTGACATCCGCTGGGAGGTCTCCCAGTGTCGTTCGGCCGGTTGCTGATGTCCGGATGGTAATTGCAAACGTCTCTCCCTGCCTGTGCCCCTCCCAAGTCGGCTAAAAACGAGGCAGACGGCTGACTTGCCGCCCTCGTGTTTGGGAATCGCAAGAAGTGCTGCAATTTGCAGGACGTTCGTGTTCAGGGCCTTGTTTTGGAGAGGCCCGGAATTCTGGCAAAAACTCGTGCATGTGGCAAAGACGGCCTTCACTACGTTGCGCCATGGATGCACGTACTCTTCTCAGGACGGATTAGACAACGTTTTCATGGTCGGGCCATGGATGCTCTGTTTTCACACAATCCAGAGAAAGCTTGGCAAGCCTGAAAAGTTTAATTAAAAAAACGGCTTCAGAAACACTAAAGACATAGGCAAAACCGAGCGAAAACGGTAGTTCCAGCATAAAATGCGGACAAAAACACCCGAAACCCGAGTTTTGGACACGAAACAAGCAATAACAAGAACAAGCTAAACCAACTAAAACACTTGACAACATCCGTAGTAAAAGCATAAGGCATCAAAAACTCAATTAAAATGCGCATGGCAGAGCAAAACAGAGCAGGATGCAAAGCGAAAAAGCGCCAAAAACGGGTCGGGGCGGCAGCTCAGCAGACTGGCAACAACAACATCCAAAGCCGAAACACCATCAAGATCCGTCAACTAAAGAACGAAACCATGATGTGCTGGCATTGGAGGAGGCCTTACCAGACGTGCTTTTCAGGAAAAAGGGGGAATGACGTGATGCAATCCTCCAAATGCTAAAGCACTTTGCAGCACTGAACCCTTTCGTTGGTCTTGCATGATGCAATTCAGCTCTCCTTGTCTCCCAAACAGGATCGACCAAAGGCATGTCACAAGCGTCTGCAACAGCTGTCATGAGTTGCTGAAAGCTTGCCAGCTGGACACCATTCGGCATCTGCTTCAGAAATTGGCCATCCACGGCGATCTCAGTCACTGTCAGACTGGAACCCCATCTGAACATCCCATCAGGTCGCCAACCTCGGGCCTGTCGAACAAGTCGGCCAGGACCTGAGCCAGGCCATCAAAAATGAATGCAAGAAAGACAGATTTGGCCGAGAGGTCCTTCTTGATGTCAGACAGCGGTGAAGAGCGATCAACGGTAACCTGAACGGCCTGGTCAGACGCTTGCCATGCAGATGCCAGACAATTTCATGGACTTTGGCCGCCTCCGTGTTTGTGGCTCCGACCACTCGGATAGAAACCGTTGTCTCGCCCTCCTTCATGGTACTGCTATGAAACACATGCCACAGAGCAAATGCATCAAGAGAAACAGTAAAATGGCCTCCATCGTAACCTGTAACAAGAGAACACGTGTCTGCGACTGCAGCATCCACGACACTCTTGCCGACTAAGTTTCCGGCGAAATTGGCCGTCAAGAACAGAGAAACAGACAATCTCCGGACGAAAGGCGGAAACAACCAGGGTCGTCGGCGGAGACTTTTGATTATCTACTCGAGTTCTCATGTTTCCGTGGAGTGCTTTTGTTGGTGAGTGAAGTGAGGAACGAAGAGGGCAGGCCTTAGGCCGTTCCTCCTCTCGAACCGATACGCCACCCCCGAACATAGCGTGGCACCATGAGGAAGGACAAGTGGAGGCATACTTAACTACACCTGATTGCGGCACAGTCCGGTGTTTTTCTGATTTACTTTTCGTTGAATCAAGATGCTCTGTCTACCACTGCTAATGATGCTGGACAGCCGGAACAACTCACATTCAACTATTGCGGAGTCTTGGTGAACGACAAAATTGGAAGGAGTTGAGGGCTGGTGGGATAAACCTTCATCCTGCCCCGCAGACAAGTGGGAGGAGACCAACACTGCTACGTATAATGCGGCAGAACGAAGGAGTCTCAACAAAAAAGAGCAACGCAAAAGCAAGTCGAAACGAAAAGCGCTTCAAACTCCAACGCCACCTTTTCCACCCGTCCAAGCGAAGCCGTCAGCTGCTTTTCGTGGCCTGTGGAGAGTTTAGGAATGCCCAGGACACAGATTTGCATCAGGAGAATCCGGGCCTGCTTCCTGCGCACATAAACGACAACCGTGGTCAGCAAAACGAATGCAGAGACGCCAAGACAAAGTAGCGCCTTGCAGCCGACGTTCCACGACACTCTGTTGACAGACGTAAGACAACTGGCACAAAGACGGGTCAGATTGAGCAAGCAGCGACAGGTCTTCGCTGCTTGGCCTGCAAAGGATCTTTGCAAAGGCAGAGACGCAGAGACTTAGCAGCTTGTGACGTGTCCTCCTCTACCAGCGATGTCGGCAGTTCGCCATGGGGTTCCATCTTTGCGAAAGCGGGATGCACGGAGCCTGGCTCAGCCACTTCCCCGTCCCGCCACCCCGACGAGACCGAGGCGGCGACCCGCTTTGAAGAGGGCCTCTCAGGATTTGCCCATGCATACGGTCAGACATGTCAGACGCATGCGCCGCCCGGCCTCGACTAGAGCCTTGGCAATTTGTGATCGTGGAGCAGGCTTTTGAGTCCAAATCCTCAGATCATTGCCACGGAACGTGCCAGCATCTGCTTCAGTTTTGCTCCGTGGGGAAGAGGCTCACATTGGGCACAGCCTTGCTCGAAAAGCATTTCGATGCCCTCGACAACCTGACCCAAGACCACAGTGGAAGCCCACCAACATGCGGAGGCTGGTGACCACCTCACAGCCTGCACCGATAGCTTGGCGGAGGAAGGCTGTCCGTCGTGGGATATATGCCTGGGAACACAACAATATTCTCTCATGAATTATTAAAGCGAGACTTCACGAACTACTTCAAGGCTGTTTCAAAAGCCACGTGAGGGACTCGCGGCTTCCAACACAACCGGTCTGCTCCTGAACGTCAGACGGTTGCCTTTGCTATGGGAGCACAACAGCAGGCCCTCCTCCGCAAGACGGCTGAATCCGGAAGAGTGAACTCGGTGCTCCCTGGCCTCAAAACAAGTTGAGGTAAATACCGCCTTCACATGTGACACGGCTAACCGCTACATCACATCACCCCCACAAAAGGCTCTGACAAGGTATTGACCACCACGTGCAACTCCGCTACGTGCTGCAGAGCAGCTAGATCTGCACAAGCCTGTGCTCCACTTCATCAACTCACTTTGCTACACCCGACAATCAACAAAAAAAACGTGATCAAACATGGCACCTCAAACCCGAACTCTGACGCCAGCTCTTGCGCCCTAAGGGCCTTGAAAGCAAGGGTTTCACGAGCTCCTTTGCATCATTCCACATGGCTGACACTATCGAGGGCCGTGCTGTCCTGTTGAAGATCAACACTCTGGATGCCCCCATTTGCCTCAAGTGCTAACATGGCACATGCAATTGAATATCCTATCGGTACATCAAACACCCGAGACATCGTCTTCATCGCATAGGCGGCTGCCCTTGCAGTCCCGCCAGCTCCACAAAGCAGGCCTTCATGTCAGGCAGTTGCTGCAGCAACGAGAATTAAGACCCAAGAACGACAAAGAGACCATGGCAGACTCTCACGTGGTGAGAAACTGGACCGAGGTGTTTGCATGTCAAATTGGCCTTTGTCCGGCCTCAGCATGAAGTTCTGGAACACACTGCCGAAAGGCCGCACGACTGGCCTCGAAGGCGAGTTTCCAATTGGTTCTTGATGCCCAACCAATCCTGATGTTGCCAGTGAGTGTAGCATGCACAGACAACGACAACATTGGCAACATCTGAGGATGCATGCTGTGTTGTCGCCTTTGAGCCGGTCACCACATTTCGTCACCTTCGAAACATGCTGCAGAGACATCAGCTAAACAAGGCCTCAAGGAGAACATGATCTTTTCATTTCTGATGTGGCCGGCTGTGTTGACAGCGCCGATTGTGCGGGCGGCATCTGTCAACTCGTCCATGTAAGCCTTGATGGATTCCTTCGACCGCTGGCCAACTAGAAGCAAGACACCCACCCATCCATAAAAACGTCAAAGTTCAACCAGCTAACCAGAGCCTTGTGCGGTATAGTTACCTCGTTTCAGCACACCAACCGACCACCAATCAAGATTGAGGTAATTTCGCTCCTTGCTGCAGAAATGCTGAGCCGCCACCACAAGAAGGCTTGTGCAACTCGGATACAACCTGGCATTCTCGGAAGTGGTGCCTTTTGACGACTTCAAGTTTCACATCGGCCTCTTCGATTTCCTTGTTGTCAAATCTGTCGTATACGTTGGGACCTTCCGTCTGCCAGCTGACAACAACTTTCTGACAAGAACCTCAAACGGAATTAGCATCTGACTTCCGTTCACCGTGAAGCCAGTGCTGTGGATCGTAGGCGACGGCGACATTGCCACTGGGTTGCCTGGCAGCGAGTGACTCAAAATCAAAGTGTCCCGCCGGTTTATCCACACATCACGTTACAAGCATGGCAGATCCCGCCGAAGATGAAAAATTGCAGCGATTGCTCGGTCATGGCAACTGTAATTCGCTTGTTAGGGCAAACTTGGCCAACACGAAAGGAATGCTAGAATCTGTTGGAACAAACCACACTTCCCAACAGGCTTTCGATGTGTAGTAGAAGCGCTCATGTCTGCAAGCTGGTGCCGGCAATCACCTTTCAGCATTGATACGTGAGCCGTTAGCCAGCTCACATCTGTTTAAAGAGCAGGCACCTGTTCTGCCGTGATGCTTAGCTTGCTGCTTCGCACACCGATTTGGAAGCCGATCTTAAGATGACACCAGCTTTGATTTCCAATCAGCAGATTACACGTGCAAGAACGGAGTGTCAGCTCTTGTCATGACAATGGCGGCAGGAAAACCCTGGCATGCAAAAGAGCTTGCTGCGCTGGGTGGAAGACCCCCATAATTATTTTGCTCCGAAAGTCCGAGCTCAGCAAAACCCGAAACGGGGAGGGTGAAGCCTACAACATGTTGTTGCTCAGGCTCCAAACGTAGGAAAAGATTCAAGCTGATTCCGCTTGTCCGCAGCCTTCATCCAAGGGATGAACCCGAGCAACAACAAAGCCCAGACCTACAGGCCTTTAGCAGCACGAGGTCCCAGGCAAACATGAAGAGGGAACACCTCTAGCACGGAGTCTGTCCATGGCTGCCATTGGAACATAGTGCTGCTCAACCACAGCGATTGTTCAACGACGACGGGGTTTGCTTGGTCCCGCGTGCAATTTGTGCAGTAGCACTCGGTTTTGACATGCCGCCTAGGGGCAGATTGCATGCATTAATACATGTAAACTTGTTTGTTTTTTCTTTCTTTGCTGTCACACCACCAGAAAAAGCATTATCGAAGACCATTTGGCCATTTAGAGAATCTAAAGTCGGACACACTTGTAGAAACTGAGGCTTTGGCAATGGTCGCAGAGCTTAGCTTTTCATGAAAAACGAACCTACATCACCTTCGAACAACAATGGGCCCACAACATGGCCGGTTTGAATCTTGGACTTTCGTGTGCACGATCGTGAGGCCCACGATCGTGAGGTCCACACTCAACTCCGTCTCTCGTCCCGCCCCTGCCGTCCTGTCCCTTCTTCACCGTCTCTTCTTTGCCCTGCCTCACTCCCATTCAAACAGAACAAACCGTTGCACGGCAGTGAGCGTTGGTTGTTCAAGTGCAACACACGCAAAGCAATTGAAAAACAGTGCGTCTGCTGAAAGCTCAGAAGGCTTTCAATGTTTCCATCATTCGCGCACACAGGAATCTTGCATTTACTCAGAGCTATCCGAAGCTCTTCTTTTTCTTCTTCTTCTTTTTATCCTCCTCCTTCTTCTCTTTCACGTCTTGTCCTCGGAGGATCTCTCAACTTCCAACTGCTTCTGCCTTTCTTCTCATCGTTCGAATCTTTTTCTTCACCTGCTTCCACATCTTTCAGCACTTCAAAACCATGCACACCTCTTCTGCATCTTTTAAGCACTTCGAAATATTTTTCTTGCCTTTACATGCTTTAAAAGAGAATCTTCCAAAATCGCTCTTCTGTGAAAAATGGAGAAACTCTGAGAAGGTAGTGCAGCTTCTGTTGAAGTTCTCGACGGAGTGATTCTCAATTTTTAACGGTTGAGAGCGGTTCATTAACGGTTCTAGAGGACATGAAAAAGCAAACTTTTGAAGAATTGTGAAGAAAAGCAAGAATTGCTGAAGAAAAAACCTTGAACCAGCAAGAGCAAGGGCTGGAATGCATCCACTAGAATTGTTGGATTGCGTAGTATTGCCAGCCAGCTTCATTAAGACATTCCATTTTGTCGGGTCACCGATTCATTCACATAATGCTCCATGGGGCTAGGGAAGAAGTTGGGTTGAACAAAGTTACAACCTTCCTCCAAAAGTTGCAACAATCCAATTTCGAATCCACCTCAGCCGGAGGCAAGGAAGTGTAGCCGTCATGACAAAGAGAAGCAAGCTTGCGATGTCAAACTCAGCACTGCGGCTTGCGGCAGATGCATGCTCAGTCCAAGTGAATGAGGCTGCTTGACGGACAGAAACAGGGCCTTCCTTTTTTGACAAGCCGGAGCACAGCTGTGACTTTTGGCAAATACCTCACAAAACAAGGCGGCAAAAACTAGTTGCTCCCTGCGTCGCTTCAACAAGGAAGACCTTTGAGTCCAAAGTTTGATTTCAAGCTTGGATGTCAGACTTTGATCAGACTTTGCACGAAGGTTCAGGTTGACCTGAAGACGTTGAGGTTCAATCCAAAACCCCAACCTGGAGTTGGGGAACTTTTACCCCCTGTGGTTTCGACCCCAGTTTTTTTTTCGGGTTTGAAAGCGGTTTATTCCTTTGGTTTTTCTGATTTGATGTCCTACAGGCGATTTTGTGTGGGTGTTTTTGCAAGGAAGCTCGAAAAGCGACAACGTGGTTTTTTGCAAGAAGCGTGGGTGGGTTGAGGGGCGCGGCCCCCCATTTGCAATTTATTGTTGTCTGTCTGTCCTGGAAGCGGAAACCGCCTGTGGTCCCCCCTCGTTGCGTTTTGAGGGTTTCTGTGGAGCTTGAACCTGCAAACCCAACTTAGGGTTGGGGTTGAACCGGTTGGAGACCCCCGCATTCCCTCATGGTGTGGTTTCACTTGAGTTCCGCAATCCGAGGTTGGGGTGGGGGTTTACCAGAACCTGGCAACCCGGGGTTAGGGTTGGTTTTCAACCCCAACCCCAACCCCGGGTTCTGGGGTTGGGGTTAACCCGAACCTGGCAACGCAGGGTTAGGGTTGGGGTTCAACCCCAACCCCAAACCCGGGCTCCGGAATTTCGCTAGAGTTCCGGAATCCAGGGTTGGGGTGGGGGTTAACCCGCATTCGGCAACCCGGGGTTAGGGTTGGGGTTCAACCCCAACCCCAACCCCGGGTTCTGGGGTTGGCGTTAACCCGAACCTGGCAGCCCAGGGTTAGGGTTAGGGTTCAACCCCAACCCCANAACCCGGGGTTAGGGTTGGGGTTCAACCCCAACCCCAACCCCGGGTTCTGGGGTTGGCGTTAACCCGAACCTGGCAGCCCAGGGTTAGGGTTAGGGTTCAACCCCAACCCCAACCCGGGGCTCCGGGGTTGGGGGTTAGGGTTGGGGTTCAACTCCGGGTTCTGGGGTTGTGAACCCGAACCTAGCCCAGGGTTAGGGTTGGGGTTCAACCCCAACCCCAACCCCAACCCTAACCCGGACTCCGGGGTTGGGGTTGGGGTTAACCCGAACCTGGCAACCCGGGTTTAGGGGTTAGGGTAATCCGGGTTCTAGGGTTAGCGTTAACCCGAACCTGGCAGCCCAGGGTTGGGGTTGGGGTTCACCCCCAACCCGGGCTCCGGGGTTGGGGCAACCCAGGGTTAGGGTTGGGGTTCAGCCCAGGCGCTGGGGTTGGGGTTAGGGTTAGCCCGAACTCCAGAACCCGGCGTTGGGGTTTGGGTTAACCCCCAACCCGGCTGTCTGGGGT